>JACGWO010000007.1:20011802-20213776 GCA_034509735.1 Sesamum alatum | reverse complement strand
TATGATTGGATTTCCCTGGTTCCGATAGTACGGGAGTTAGTCCTTAGATTTGACGAACTCGGAAGTCAATCACCGGACGGCTGTATCTTGGATTTGAGAAGGTTGTCATTCGAAAGATGATCATTATAAGCCTTATCCAGTGCAGTCAGAATGTGTACGAGACGTGGATCCAAGAAGAGGATCGTCGCCTGTTAGTATGTGACAGATGTATTCCTATGCACTTCGAGACATGTTCATGCTGTTTAAAGCTATGCATAGTGTTGGTCAAGGAAATGGCTTCTTGTGTTGATGCAATGGATGCGTAGTCTCGAGTATTAAGCAAGATGCTAGTCAGGATGGGAACCGACACCCATTTCATACCCTAAACTAAGCTGGGAGACGGTTGACGGAAAGGACCGTACCCGTAGGGAATCGATGTCTAAATGTTCACGCCAATATTCACCTAGTCTCTAGTGCCATGGACCGTTGCTAACAACCACCCATGGTGACGGGCGTTTTTCGATTAATGTTTAAATAGAAAAAATAGTTAATTAAATTGGATTTTAATTGATGAATTGGGGTTGGGAACACAAGCCCAAGTCTAGCTGAGGGTGAACCTTGAAAGAATCGGTACGGCCCAGGAACGCGACGGAAGCGTAAAATTAAAAGAAATTAAAAAACAATTTCAAAGGAGTGTTCCCTTTGAATTCCGGGCGTTCGGTGTATTCAAAAGCATCATAACATACAGAAAAAATATACTTGAACATGTGGCTAGAGGAGGGAACAAAAAGGTACAATAGTTTAAATAGTAACATTACCTTTTCGTTTCACATGTAGAATGGCAACAAGTTTTAAATCCCTTTTCGTTCCTTTTCCATTCACCTTAGGATTCAAGTTAGAACCCCTCTAAAGATGATCCACACCACACTAGGAAAGTAAATCTAGATCTACTGCTAGGTAAAAGCTAGATCAAAGAAGAAACGAAATACATATTACACTATTGATTAGTGTATACGTATTTCTCATGATCTCATCTTGAATCCAATTCAAAGAGAACTCAAAAATGGAGAAAAAATGTAGGAAATTTCATGGCTTGTGTGAGGAGAATGCAAGTTAGGGAGTTGAAAAGTGTATACATGTGTTGTGTAGTTGTAGGTAGTTTCCAAAACCACCTACACACTAATGCACAACTTGTGCTCAACCTCACCCATGTTAGCACAATATGTGGACCACCTAGCCATCATGGCAAGCCACATCATTGCTTACATGGAGCCACATCATTTCTTACATGTAGGACATTCAACTCATCTTAAACTTGCATTAAACCTTTGAGCTTTGATTTCAAGTTCTGGACCCGTTTTGACCGGTCTTGATTTGATCAAATTAAATCAAGAGATACATAGGTTTTAAATTAATCCAATTAATTTTAAACCTTATTGAAATCCAAAATTTTATTTAATCTAATTAAATAAACATAAGCTCAAACACTAATTAATTGATCAATCAATTAATTAAATGAAACCCAATAAACTAATCTAATTAATTTAGAGGTATTATGCGCAAAATTAATTAATCCAATTAATTAATTCTTGGGCCATCCATCCAATGTATTTTTCCAATAAATGATCCAATCATTTATATTCTCCTTGAATTAATTTAATTGGATTACATTAATTCACTTCTTCCACAATTAATTCCAAATTAATTCCACTACTTCCATAGTGATTTGTGTGTGACACTTTAGGTTCACCCTCAGCTAGACTTGGGTTTGTATCCAAAACAATTGATTAATTAAATTCAATTTAATTAATTATTTCTGATTAACCATTATTCAGAAATGCCCATTACCATGGGTGGCCGTCTAGCAACAGTCCATGGCACTAGAGACTAGGTGAATCTTGGCGTGAACATTTAGGCTCCGAATTCCATACAGGTATAGTCCTTCCATCGACCATCTCCCGGCCTTAGTATAGAGCACAAAATTGGGTGTCGGTTCCCATCCTGGACTAGACAACTATGCTACAAACTCGAGACGTGCGTTTACTCTATTGATCGACCTAGGGAACCATTCCCTACTCGACCAATCGCTACGGCCGTAGATTTAATGAGTCAAGACCATCTCAGAGCGCATAGGAGACATAACTGTCAAATACTGACAGGGGACAGATTCTCTATTGGAATCCACCGTCCTCAACTACATACTCCGACTGCACTGGACAAGGCTTATAATGACCTATTAAAGACATGGTCACCTCTCGCTGGATACAAGATACAACCTTCATATGCATGCGACTGCTATGATTCCTCAAGTCCGTGGACTAATCCCGTAGTATCGGAATCAGAAATTCCAGTCATACCGACCAAGCCTCCAAGGCTTCCATATGACGATTCCTGCTAGTCAGTTCAGTCAGTCGACTACCTTCCCAACTAGCCCACTAAAAATGCATAGACGATCTACGTCTGGCACCGATGAAACTCGACACTCACCTAGTGAATGCAATACTTAGTGCAAGTCTCTATAGGGCTGTCGAGTCCACGTCTCGAGGTCCTCGACTTGGAATGTTTCAGACCGACCCTCAAGGAGTTGGTTTCATAGCCGCCAACCTATGCGCAACTCAACTCAATGGGTTTAATCAATCAGTTTGTAGGCATTTGTTGTGACATTGAAACGGCATTCAATGTAAGTAGTAAGCACAACAAACACATTTTGCCAGTAATGAATACTTACTTTATCCATCAGTATAATATTACTTTGATAAAGATCGACGAATAGTTTCCAAAACAACCAATCTAATTGACTTTCTGGTCATCTATTCTAACAAACCTAATGAGTCACACACAAATCACTTTGGATTTGGTAGAATGAATTTGGAATTAATTCTAGAAAGAAGCGAATAAATTTAATTGGATTTATATTTATTCAAGAGAGAAAATAAATGGTTGGATCATTTTATTGAAAAATCCATTTGATGGATGGTCCAAGATTAATTAATTGGATTAGTTAATTTTGGACTAAGAAAATTTAAATTAATTGGATTAATTTATTAAGTTTTTGGCTAGAATAATTGATTGGATCAATTATTCTTTATTTGGACTTATGTTTATTTAATTGGATTAAATAAACTATTGGATTCAATTGGATTGAGACTAATTATCTTAATTAATTCCCAATGATTCTTGTTTGGACTTAAATTTAATTAGATTAATAAAGTCCAAAAGCATGGAATTCAAGTCCACATCTTATACAAGTAGGAGCATGTTGTAGGAGAATTTGGGGTTTTTTTAATGTGTATAGGCCATGTGAGGTGCATGTAGAGGTGGTTCTCCATGTGCCATCATGGGTGACACTTGTGCTATAATAGTGTATATGTGGAAGTTAGCCTTGGAGGTTTATTGATGGAGGTTGAATTTTGAATTCAAAAATTCCTACTTACATATAAAAATACACTACACAAAATACACTAACATGCTTCATTTTTGCTGGAGATTTTAAGCCAAAAACACCTCTGAAATTCTCTCTAAGTGTCTTTTTCTATTGTAAAGAAAAGAACTTAAAATATTCTAAAGAACACTAATTGATAGTGTTGCTTTGGGATTGTTTTCTTCTTCTCTTCACTATATTTTATCTAGCAATAAACTATAGTTTGAATCCGTAGTGTGGTGTGGACAACACTTAGAGGAGTTCAACATTGGACTCTCAAATGAACGAAACAAGGAAACGTAAAGGGAATAAAGCTAGAACTGGTTGCAACGAACATAAGGTTGGTTCTCATTTACATTTCATGTATCTTTTTGTTTTCATCCTTTAGCCACTTGTCCAGCATCTTCTCCTATTTAATTTATGCTATGGAACATTTCAGACCGACCCTCAAGGAGTTGGTTTCATAGCCGCCAACCTATGCCCAGCTCAACTCAATGGGTTTAACCAATCAGTCTGTGGACATTTGTTGTGACATTGAAACGGTATTCAATGTAGTAGTAGTAAGAACAACAAACACTATTTGCCAGTGATGAATACTTACTTTATCCATCAGTATAATATTACTTTGATAAAGATTGACGAATAGTTCTCAGAACAGCCAATCTAATTGACTTTTTGATCACCTACTCTAAAAATCTCCCACTTGACCACAAAGCCAATTACCCATGTTGCTCAGATCCTAATGAGCATGAGCAATCTACGATACTGGCTCGGTCTCGTGGGTTTACTATATTTCTCTACTGAAGTGATATGAATCCAACCATGTCACCTCTTCCTACCATTGTTGCCTGCAAATGGTGGTTGTCTAAGAATTTTTCGTGGATCTGTGATGAGATCTCGGACCCAAAACGCTTTTTCCAAAGCCTAGTTGTTCGCCTCCAAGGCAACTACTGGCTCGGCCGTGCTAGGCACCACATCCATCCTATGGATGCAGTTTTCAATCCAAACCACTTTCCAGAAACGACTTCCAAAGTCGCCATACATTCGACTTTCATAATGACATGTCATGGTATCCTACTTGAAACCTTTACAAGCCACCACAGTCACCATTAAGTCCAAATGTACATACATATTGAGACTAAACATTATTCACATGATTTTGGAAGCTAGTATCGCTATAGCCTTCTAGAATCAACCCTCCACAAAACGTGCATTAAGAACGCTTCTTTAATCCTTATCCAGGTATTAAAGATATTGTCAACAGTTGTCTACTGCCATCTCGGCACAAGCCCAATAACCGTTGTCATGCCCAGAGCATACACAACATCAGGCCCAATACACGAACAATATTTTCATGCTGCCTAAGGCAAAGATGTAGGGGATGTCAAACATCTAAGCTTTTCTCATCAGTCTAACATGACAGAGTGTTGAACAGCTTAACCCTATATAAAGGAATCCAATTCCTATCATGGAGAATTGCGTGAACAACACTTGTGTTTTAGTATTTCCTAACATTTTAAATTCATTCCAAATGAATAAGACATTACACACTTAACACTTGGAACAAAACTATCCTCCCACTGACCCTAAAGCCTGTTACTGATCGATTCATACTCCGTATGAACTTGTCAAAACGAATATTCGAATTATACAAAATTTCAAACCCAGTTTGAATTTTCATGACAGATCCAATAGCTCTAAGCCATTGATCCAAACCCGGATATCCAACATCGCCTCTCCTTGTATGTAACACCCCCTACTATACTACACCTCATTACAACTAATTAATCTTCCATCTCATTTCAACTCATTCTATGACGTAATATAAATTATATTTTACCAATATTGCACATATATTTACGACCTGAGATAATCAACATCGCCAAAACCTTATATATATACTTCCCACCACTGTACATAACTTAAGAAAAATATAACCAACGTCCAACTCTCCAAAATCTTACAACAGGCTCTACAAATACTAGGATATTTTAATTACATAGCCCAAAAACTTCCACCTCCGATGTCACGACTGACCCACCTATTCAGTGCCACGGCACGGCTCAAGATCCAATGGTATTAGTCCGTGCAACCTATCTCCTGAAACGTGTGTGGCAAGGAATGAGCTGCCTACTTCATAAGCATAGCCTTTCGGTCTATATATAAGTATACGAGCAACCAATCAAGTATAAAGAAAGTATACCAACACAATCCAACATGCGACATACATTACAACAGATAAGAAATCACATAGCTACAATAAGATATTAACTCAAGACATAATAGAGGCATTTTAGTTATTTCCTTAGGGCCCTGCTTAACTAACTTGGAGTGCATCACTCAATGAGCTTAGCCGGCTATCCCCATCATCATCATCATCTAAATCACAATACTCTTTCTTCCTCTCTCTTTTCTTTTCTGATATCACACATCACACAGCTCGTGTGTACCCCATCCTCACTGATATCACAACAACATACAACTCGTGTGTATCCCATCATCTCCATTGATCAATGACAGCACATAGCTCGTCATCGATCATATCATTGTAAGCCATTGAGTATGCTCCCCAGTTAGTTAAGCCATCGTTTCATTTTAATCATTCACTCGTCAATACTATTCCTATTTGATTTCATATGACAATCAATTATACAACGCCACAATCATTTAGCCAACATCCGTGCATCATAATTACACTTTAGCACATAATAGCAATTCCAGATATAACGATCATCTTAATCACAATCGACATCCATGATCAAGTATATAAATATATTCATATATATATATATATATATATATATATAAACCAATTAGCTATACTTACCTTAAATCTCAAATTGGTCTGTCAACACGAAGGGCTGCTCAACCTTCCACTCTATCGTCATGTTCTATAGTAAATTATAAATTATACAATCAATAACTCATATATATCGTAAATTCTAATTAAGGTATTATATAATATTCGCATAGTTCTATTTATACAGAAATCCAACCCTCCGTTTTATTTTATTTTAAATAATTTAACTTTCTACACTTCTTAGGTATACTTTTAATTTATCAACTAACTCATACAATTTCATTTTATAAAACCCTCATACAATTTTAACTACGGGTGTTAATAATATTTCTAACTTAAATTATTATAAAAATCTTATATATTCTTAAATAACTTTTCAATAATATTTCTATTAATTCCTATCAATTCCTCGCTATTATATAATATGATTAAACAAATATATATATATATATATAATTAAGTATTTAGTCAATACACCCGATGAAATTGAATACATTAACTACAGTAGTGATTAAATCTAGCAAATATAGTAATTTAGTTCCCCAATTATAGCAATCTTAAATCACATGTGATATCTAATTCAACACTAATTTAACTAGTCAAACTCATAAACCTTTCCGATTAAATAGTAAATCGGTCAATATAAACTACATTAGTAAATGGATTAATTACATATATAATTATATAAATTAATAAAAAATTAAAAATATAAAAGAAAATTCATACCTTTTGTCTTCCCGAGAGAGAGAAAATTGAGATAGAAATGTTTAATGTAATAGTGTGTTGTATCAAAGTTTGCTTTATGAGTTTGTAATACACTCATATATATTTATTAATTAATGTGAGGTGGTGGTGGGGTGACTCCCACCCCACTTTCTCTCTCTATATATTATATTATTATTATATATATCTATATATTTTTATAATTAATATAATTCGCTCCCAAATTTTATAATGAGTTCCAATTTACTCCGTTCAAATTTTATCATATTCCAATTTTAACCTATAATTTATTTATAATTAAATCAATTTTTTTAATAATTACTAATTAATCTTTCAATTATTTTATAAAATCCGACGAACGTCACAATTATCCCCTCCTAATAAAAATTTCGTCATCGAAATTTAACTAACTTACCCGTTCAATTGAATAAATAGGGACATTTGTCTCTCATATGCTCCTCTACTTCCCAAGTTGCCTCTCTCCGAGAATGATGACTCCACTTCACTTTCACCATTGGTATCTCCTTAATTCTCAATTTTCTTACACTTCTGTTTAGAATCTCCGTTGGCTCTTCCACATATGTCAATTCCTCGAAAATCTCTATCTCTGGTTCACGGATGACGTGGCTATGATCATATCGATATCGTCGTAGCATCGAAACATGGAAAGCTTCATGTATCCGTGACAACTCTGGTGGCAATGCTAGTCGATATGCTAATGGCCCAATTCTTTCAATAATTTCATACGGCCCAATATATCTCGGACTCAACATCCCTTGCTTGCCAAATCTCAAGATCCCCTTCCATAGAGCTACCTTCAGAAAAATCCTATCACCTATTCCATATTCCATCTCCCTTCGATGTTTATCAGCATAACTTTTTTGTCAATCTTGAGCTGCTTTTAGACACTTTTTCACTATCTCTATCTTTGCCACTGTTTCTTGCACCAATTCTGGACCTTCCAGCTGTCGTGATCCCTCCATATCCCAACATACTGGACTGCGACATCTCCTTCCATATAAAGCTTCGTACGGGGCCATATCGATACTAGAATGAAAACTATTATTATACGCAAACTCCATCAAAGGTAGATGATCATCCCAGTTGCCCTTAAACTCTATTGTACAAGCCCTAATCATATCTTCCAGGGTCTAAATTGTTCTTTCTGACTGCCCATCTGTCTGAGGATGAAATGCAGTACTAAAATGTAAATTTGTGCCCATTGCCCTTTGTAAACTTCTCCAAAAATGTGAGGTGAATCGAGGATCTCTATCTGATATAATAGATATAGGCACACCATGTAATCTCACGATCTCGAAAACATACAACTCGGGTAACTTATCCAGAGAATCACCTAGTCGTATTGGCAAGATATGTGCTGATTTCGTCAGTCTATCTACAATTACCCAAATAGCATCATGCTTCTTGAGTGTACGTGGCAACCCTACGACAAAAATCTATAGAAATCTTTTCCCACTTCCATTCTGGTATGGATAAAGGCTGAAGTTTACCTACTGGCGCCTGATGTTCTGCTTTTACCTGCTGACATGTCATACATTTGGCCACAAACTCTGCCACATCCTTCTTCATTGTCTGCCACCAATAGTACGGTCTTAAATTCCGATACATCTTTGTAATACCAGGATGCATGAAATATGGTGCATTATGAGCTTCTCGCAAGATCTCTCCTCGTAACCCATCTACATCGGGTACACAAATTCGCTCCCCGTTCATTATAACTCCATCAGCTCTTAACGAAAAATTTGACTTCTTACCGTGTTTCATTTTCGCCAGCATCCATAATAAGAAAAGATCCTGAGTTTGTGCTTCTTTGATTTGATCCACAAAGTCTGGCTTAAATTGCAAGGCTGCCAACAATCCTGTCATCTTATCAACTTCTAATTTTGCATTCATATATCTCATTTCCAACAACAATGTCAGATCATGACTCCCCAAACTGGCTAATGTACTTGAGCTCTTTCTACTCAAAGCATCTGCTACCACGTTTTCTTTCCATGGATGATAATCAATAGTGCAGTCATAATCCTTCAGCAGTTCTATCCATCTCCTTTATCTCAAATTCAGTTCCTTTTTCGTCAGAATATACTTCAAACTCTTGTGATCAGTGAAAATTTGAAATTTTTCTCCTTTATCTTTTAATGCATGCACAATCGCAGCCAACTCCAAATCATGTGTGGGATAATTCAACTCATGAGTCCTCAGCTGACGAGATGCATAGGCAATTACCTTTTCGTTCTGCATTAATACACAACCCAAACCCTGTTTTGAAACATCCGTGTACACTACATATCCACCACTACCAGACGGTAAAACCAAAATCGGAGTTGAGGTCAGTCTTTTCTTCAACTCATTAAAGCTTTGTTGGCGCTGTTCAGTCCACTGAAATATTACTTCCTTCCTCAGTAACTTTGTCAAAGGACCGACAATTATGGATGTGACTATCGTAGGATTTTATAACTAATTGAGAGATTAATTAGCAATTATTAAGAAAATTTGAGTTAATTAAAAATAAATTATAGGTTGAAATTGGAATATGATAAAACTTGAACGGAATAAATTGGAACTTATTATAAAATTTGGGAGCAAATCATATTAATTATGTAATATATATATATGTATAATAATATATATAATAATAATAATAATAATAATAATAATAAAAGATATATATATATATAACCATAATATAATATATATATATATATAGGTAGAGAGAAAGTGGGGTGGGAGTCACCCCACCACCACCTCATATATCATTAATATAATATATATATATATATATATATATGTGTGTGTGTGTTTGTGTCAAATACACAAAATATGAAGAACATTTCTCAGTTTCAATTTCTCTCCGGGAAGACGAAAATCAGGTATGAAATTTTTAGTTTTAATTTTTATTAATTTATAATAATTATATTATGTAATTAGACGATTTACTAAATGTAGTTTATATTGACCGATTTACTATTTAATTGAAAAAATTTATGACTTTGACTAGTTAAACTAGTGTTATATTAAATATCACATTTGATATAAGATTGCTATAATTGGGTAACTAAATTACTAGATTTGCTAGATTTAATCACTATTGTAGTTAATGTATTAAATTTCATTGGTTGTATTGACTAAATACTTAATTATATATATATTGGTGTTTAATCATATTATATAATAGCGAGGAATTGATAGGAATTAATAGAAATATTATTGAAAAGTTATTTAAGAAAATATAAGATTTTTATAATAATTTAAGTTTGAAATATTTTTAACACCGGTAGTTATAATGGTATGAGGGTTTTTATAAAATGGAATTGTATGAGTTAGTTGATAAATTAAAAGTATACCTAAGAAGTGTAGAAAGTTAAGTTATTTAAAATAAAATAGAACGGGGGGTTGAATTTCTATATAAATAGAACGATGCGAATATTATATAATATATTAATTAGAACTTACGATATTTATGAGTTATTGATCGTATAAATTATAATTTACTGTAGGACGTGACGATAAAGTGGAAGGTTGAGCAACCCTTCGTGTTGACAGACCAATTTTGAGATTTGAGGTAAATATAGCTAATTGGTTTATGTATATTTATATGAATATAAATATAAATTGTTGGATATATTATATATATATTTATATGCTTATAAGAGAACTCCATTTTGAATTTTGGATATATATATATATATATTTATATGTATATAAATATAAATTGTTGGATATAAATATATATATATATGCTTATGTGAGAATTTGATATTGAATTTTGGATATATATATATATATATATAATTATGAGGATATGAATATGGATTGTTTATATACTTGATTATGGGTGTCGATTGTGATCAAAATGATCGTTATATCTGTGGAATTGCTGTTATGTGCTAAAGTGCGATTGTGTTGCACGGACGTTGGTTAAATGATTGTGGGGTTGTATAGTCGATTGTGATATGAAGTCAAATATGAATGGTATTGACGAGTGAATGATTATTAAATGAAATGATGGCTTAACTAACTAGGGAGCATACTCAATGGCTTATCATGATACGATCAATGACGACCTGTGTGCTGTCATTAATCAATGGAGATGATGGGATACACACGAGCTGTGTGCTATGTGATATCAATGAGGATGAGATACACACGAGCTATGTGCTGTGTAATATCAGAAAAGAAAAGAGAGTGGAAGGAGTATTGTGATTCAGATGATGATTGATGGTGATAGCCGGCTAAGCTCATTGAGTGATGCACTCCAAGTTGATTAAGCAGGGCCCTAAGGAAACAACTAAAATGCCTCTATTATGTCTTGAGTAAATATTGTATTGTAGCTATGTGATTTCTTATCTGCTGTAATCTATGTCGGATGTTGAATTATATTGGTATATTTACTTTATACTTGACTGGTTGCTTGAATACTTATATATAGACCGAAAGGCTATACTTATTGAGTAGGCAGCTCATTCCTTGCCACATACGTTTCAGGAGATAGAGTCGCACGGACTAATACTATTGGATCTTGAGCCGTGCCGTGACACTAAATAGGTGGGTCAGCCGTGACATCGAAGGTGGAAGTTTTTGGGCTATATAATTAAAATATCCTAGTATTGTAGAGCTTGTTGTAAGATATTGGACAGCTGGACGTTGGTTATCTTTTTCTTAAGTTATGTACAGTGGTGGGAAGTAAATATAAGGTTTTTGGCTATGTTTATTATCTCATGTCGTATATATATTTGTTATATTGATAGATAAAATTTATATTACGTTATAACATAAGTTGAGATTAAGAAAATGGAAGATTAATTAATGGTAACTGGGTGTAGTAAAGTAGGGGGTGTTACATTAGGTGGTATTAGAGCAGGTCTACGTTTCTAGGGTGATTGGTTGGCTATGAGATGTGTCTAATGACTGAATTGTCTAATGTAGGATGGCTTCTCAAGGTGCACGTGCTGACCCAGTAGCTGGTAGAGAAGTGTCAGGGGAGTTCGAAGAGGGCTCGATTTGCACCTGCGAGTGCAGGTGGGGTGGAGATAGGTCGAGAGGGTGTCGGTGGTGATGCTCCTATTCCTCCCGGTGGTGCTCCAGCGGTGGGGTTACCACCAGAATTTGCACAAATTCTTCAGATGGCCCTCCAGGCCCAAGCACAAGCCAGCACCTGCTCCAGCGCCAGCACTAGCAGTTGCTACAATTGATCGTAATTATGAAAGAATAAGAAAGATGGGAGCTGCTAAATTTGAGGGTACCTTGGATCCTGAGATTGCTGAGAGATGGTGGGAAAATGTCGAAGATATGCTGAACTTAGTGAACTGTACTCCGGAGAATCGACTTAAGTATGTTGTTTCATTGTTCGTGGGGAATGCCTTGATTTGGTGGAGGTCCGTAAAGAGGGCATATGAGCCAAGAGAGATAACTTGGGCTGAGTTTCAGAGTGAGTTCGATGATAAATACAGACCTAAGATGTACCGAGATAAGTGAAGGACAAGCGGATCCGCACGGGAGCGCGAGCGGAAGCGAGGAAGCGAGAAATTGCGTAAATTTAAATCAAATTCAAAATACGCAAATCCCAAGGGGTGTACCCCTTGGGTGCTCAACTGGGCGTTCGATGTAGGATGTGTAAATATTAAAACATATATTTAAGCAGATAGGGCATAGATATATAAATGAAATCAATAAAAGCGTAATAAACCGTTACCTTTGATTGTTTAGCGTATGCTCCCGGCTACTTGCATTGTTCCTTCTCCAGAATGCTCACGAAATCCAAACGTATGGATTCTCCAAAGGTGATCCACATCACACCGGAAGAAACTCACGTTCTTCTTGCTAGAAAAGAACGGGTTTAGAAGGAATCGGTTTAAGAGAAAGAACACTATGAATTAGTGTTCTCTTAAACCTACTTTGTTCTTCTTCTTGATTCAAAATTCAAGTGAAGAACACAAGTGTAAGAGAGGGAGAGAGCACGAAAATTGAGAGAGAGGAGAGGATTTTTGTCTTCTTTTTTTCCTAGAAAAAGATGAATAATAAATCACTTATGCTTGGTGTTGTATATTCTAATATATATACATAATTAATGTGATTATTGGAATGTGTCTAGGTTCATCCAAGGATGTCTAGATTCATTCCAATCAATCACCATCAATTCTTCAATCAAGCCTACCAAAATTTATGGTATGATCAAATCATTACCAAAAAGGGAAGAGCTTGATTGGAGTTGAATTTGTCTCTTTCCAAAAGAGATAAGTCAACATACCACCTAGCATGAAACATGGCTGTTTTTGCTTCCTCCAAGGGAGCATGTCGGCCATGTTTAATTAAGGAAAGAAGTCCAACTTCTTCCTATTCCAAAAATAGGAATTATTTCTCCTCTCGGGTATAATTTAACGGACCGGGTTTTTATCGTAAATCCAATTACGACGAATCCAACATTAAATCATATTTAATGTCCATTTAAATTATTCCCGTTGATCTTTTAATCCAATTAAAAGATCCAACGTCTCAATGTCTCAACTTTCCATATTTAATCGAAAATCCAATTTACCAATTAAACGAAAGCCCGATACAATATCGGCCCGTCCATCCAATGGACTTTCCCTTAAGTAATCCAATTACTTATTTTATCCTTCGAGATTGATTCCAAGTCGATCTCTCAACCTCCTTGGTGATTTGTGTGTGACCCTTTAGGTTCACCCTCAGCTAGACTTTGGCCCGTGTCCCACAAGGGCCCGTTACCATGGGTGGCCGTCTAGCAACGGTCCATGGCACTAGAGACTAGGTGAATTGGCGTGAACATTTAGGCGCCGATTCCGTACGGGTACGATCCTTCCGTCTACCGTCTCCCGGCCTTAGTCTAGGGTATGGAATTGGGCGTCGGTTCCCATCCTTGACTAGGCATCTATGCTTAATACTCGAGACCACGTATGCTTCATTGCGTCGACACAGGGAAACCATTCCCTGTTCGACTAACCACTGTGGCCACAGCTTTAAACAGCATGAACGTGTCTCCGAGTGCATAGGAGATACCTCTATCACATACTGACAGGGGACGGATCCTCTTCTTGAAATCCACCGTCCTCGCTACATATTCCGACTGCATTGGATAAGGCTTATAATGATCATCTTACAGAATGATCACCTCTCGCCAAATCCAAGATACAGCCGTCTTGTGCACGTGACTGCCATGATTCCTCAAGTCTGAGGATTACTCCCATACTATCAGAACCGGGGAAATTCAATCGTACCGACCAAGCCTCCAAGGCTTCCATATGATGATCCCCGCGAGTCAGTCCAGTCGGCTCGACCCCAGTCGACCAACCCATTAAGATCGTGTAGGCGTCCCACGCCTGTCGCCGATGAAACACGGCACTCATCCAATGAACACGACTCTTGACGCAAGTCTCAATAGGACTCTCGATGCCCTGTCTCGAGGTCCTCGACTTGGAACGTTTCAGACCCAACTCTTAATCAGTTGGTTTCATGACCTCCATCCAATGCGTGGCCCAACTGCACGATATAAGTTAAACCCCGTTTTAACAAATGTAAGACGAGCGCAACAAAGAAGGTACCATTGGTGACAAACACTCATCTTATTCATCACATAATAATATTACATTCACATCAAGTTGTCGGATAGGTTACAAATTGCCAAACCTATTGGCTTTCTGGTCACCTATTCCAACAATCTCCCACTTGACCTAAAGCCAATCACCCATTGACCTCGAACCTCTTATTCAGATGGTGAGTATGGGCAACTTGCGACATGGGCTTAGCAAGTAGATCTGCTATGTTTTCTGCGGAGCTGACTCGGTCTAACCGACCGTCACTCCTGCTATCCATCTCTCTAAGCAGATGCTAACGTCTAACAATATGCTTGGATCGTGATGAGATCTCGGTTCCTTTGCTAGCGCTATCGCCCTGTTGTTATCATAAAAGATAATTACAGGCTTAGCAATGCTAGGTACTACATCCAACCCTTGGATGTAGCTCATCAACCAAACCACTCCTTAGCAGCTTCCAAGCCGATATGTATTCAAAACTGTATGGTGGAGTCCACCGTGGTAGCCTGCTTGGAACCTTTCCAAGTAACCACGCACCATTTAGTCTAAATACAAAACCAAATTGAGACTTGGCATCTTCGTCATCCGACTGGAAGCTAGTGTCGCTATTAGCCTTCCAGTATCAACTCTCCACCACCGTAGATCAAGAACATGTCCTTAGTCCTTTTTCAGGTACTTCAGGATAGTCTTGACTGCACTCCAGTGTGCCTTCTCGGCACACGACTGATATCGACTAGTTACGCTCAAAGCGAAAGCCACATCAAGTCTAGTGCACTGAACAACATACTGTATGCTGCCTACGGCTGAAGCATAGGGATATCCAACATCCGTTTAAGTTCCTCATCAGTCTTAGGAGACTGCTGTTAGAATAGGTGACCATGTAAGCCAATTTTGGCAGGAATATGTAACCTATGTCTAGACAATTCTTTGGTATTTGATAAAACATTTATGAATAAAGAAGTGAAAATTCAAATGGCAATACTTTTTTACGTTCACTTATCTGCATTTTACATTTTTGTTCACTATGCAAACAAAGCCCACGGACTGAGAAATGATTTCGGGGACTGGGACTATGCTTGGAGGTAGGTCCATGAAATCAGTCTCGCCGAATCAGTCCAGAAATCTCCAAGTCAAGGAATCCCGAAAATGGGTACCGGGATTCCCTTTGAGACTTGCACTAAGCATCTGCTGTCGTATTTCATCGACGGGTGACGAAGGTCGTCTAAGCAGTGTTAGTGGGTCAGCATGCTAGGAAGCAGCTGACTGAGGTGACTCACGGGAACCGTCTTACGGAGGACCTTGAGTATGGTCAGCAAGGTATGACGTGTATTCCCAGTTCGAACAGTACAGGCCAAGTCCTTGACTTGAGGAACTGCTGAGTTTACCTGTGCATCAGGTCTGTATCTTAGATATGGTGAGAGATTGCCAAAATACTCTTGAGTAGTCATAAGCCATGTCTAGTGCAGCTCGGGTGTACAAAATGACAGTAGTTTCCAAGAAAGGGTCTGTTTCCTGTCAAAAGGTATTGACAATTGAGTCTCATGTATGCTCTGTGTCTTGTCCCTGAAAATCTGTTGGCCACAGTAACTGAACAGAAGGGAAAGGTTTCCCTTGCGGCGTTTAGTAAGGACAGACCGACACTTAGGTCCAAAATGGGTACCTGCATTTTCCGTGCCCTAGACCCTAAGTGATGAGACCGAAGATAGAAGGACAAGTATACTGTTAGAGCCTAAATGTTCATCCCCCGAATATTTCACCTAGTCTCTAGTGCCATGGACCGTTGCTAGATGGCTACCCATGGTAACGGGCGGATTCTAGGAATCCGACCAAGTCTAGCTGAATGGTTAACCTAAAGAGTCACACACTATCCACACACACTTAGTATTTAATTTGGAATTAAATATTGGAGTAAACGAATGATTAAATTAGATTTAATCGGGTCCTATATTTTCTTGGAGAAATTAATTCCTTCTATTTGATAAAGGGAATTAAATTAATAAATAGGATTTATTAAAAGGGTTGATTTAATGGGCTTAGAATAAATAATAATATTTATTTATTATATTATATTTATTCTTTTAGCCTTTTGGAACATTTAATGGGATTTAAATATTCCATTAAATTAAAATCAACGGTTGAGATGGAAAGGGGAGATGGAAGGCTAGGATTCGTTTGACTAGGTCAAACACTAGTTTGACTAGGACTTTGACTAGGTCAAAATCCTAGTCAAATTAGAGTTCTTAGAGTGGAGTTTAAAGAGGATTAAACTCCTCCTCTATATAAACCTCTAGCTTCCAACAATTGAAGGATGATGATTCTTGAAAACACACACAACACACACTCTCCCCTCTCCATACCTCTCGTCCGCCCCTCCCTCTCTCTCCAAGAAGAAAATATTTTTTAGTTCTTTTTGTTCTTGGAACATTAGAACTTAGACGAACCAATACCGTTAATTGATAACGTGTTATTGATTCGTCCACTCCAAAAAATTATACACTTGTTCGTTGCTAGCACGACGTGCAAGATACGTGGGTGGATCGTGTGTCACGATTTGGAGGGTCTCAAGAACGAGATCTCGGTGCAAAACGGGGAACAACGCGTGTAGCCGTTGAAGACGAAAATGACAACGGTGTTAGAATAGGTGACCAGAAAGTCAATGGTATTGGCTGTTCTGAGAACCATTCGTCAATCTGTGAACAAGTAATATTATGTTAATGAATGTAGTAAGGATTCATAGGCATGAGTTTGTTGTACTTACTGCTTGCATCGTTACGATGTCACAACAAACGCCCACAGACTGAAATAACATTTCGGGAAAATTGGAACTACGCTTGGAGGTAGGTTCATGAAATAAGTTTTGCCGAATCAGTCTGAAAATACTCCAAGTCAAAGGAATCTCGAGACAGGGCATCGAGAATCCATTTGAGACTTGCACTAAGCATCTACTGTCGTGTTTCATCGACGGGTGACGAGGATCGTCTAAGCAGTGTTAGTGGGTCGGCCTGCTGGAGAGCGGCCGACTGAGGTGACTCGCGGGAATCGTCATATGGAAGCCACTCGGGCTTGGTCGGTATGACTCGTATTTCCGGTTCCGATAGTACGGGATTAGTCCTCGGACTTGAGGATCACGGCAGTTCCCTACATACTTAGGCTGTATCTTGGATCTGGTGAAATTTGACCGATTATATCACATGGTCATCATAAGCCTCGTCCAGTGCAGTCGGAGTATGTAAGAACGGTGAATTCCAAGATAGGATCTGTCCCCTGTCAAAGGATATGACAGCAAGATCTCCTATGCGCTCGGAGATGGTTTAGACTCACAAAGTCTATGGCCATAGCACTTGATGTAGTGGGAAAGGATTTCCTACGTCGAGTTAAACCTATCTCGAGCATTATGCATAGTTGCCTAGTCAACGATAGGAACCGACCCGTAGACTAAAGGCCGGGAGACAGGCGACAGTAGGACCGTACCCGTACGTATCGAGCGTCGGTAGGACCGCACCTGCGTATAACTCGGAGCCTAAATGTTCACACCATAAATTCACCTAGTCTCTAGTGCCATGGACCGTTGCTAGATGGCCACCCATGGTAACGGACTACTTTGGTTATGAAATAACAAAAAGTAGGTCCAAGTCTAGCTGAAAGGTGAACCTAAAGAGTCACACCCGCTACACCAAATGAAAGGGAATTAATTTGGAATTAATTCCGGGAGAAGGTTTAATTTAATAGAATTAAATTATACTTCTTGGAGATTCAAGCTTCGATGAATTATTTGGAATAATCGGGCTTGAGTCATAAATTAGATTTATGAATTTTACAAAGCATGGGCTTTCCTTTTAATTAGATTAAAATGGTGAATTAATTAATTAGTGGGCTTGGTATATTAAATAGGATTTAATATAAAGTCCATGGGACTATTTAATTTAGAATTAAATAATCCCATTCTATGGAATTAATTAATGGGCTTGGTATTAAATAGAATTTAATATAAAGTCCATGGACTATTTAATTTGGAATTAAATAAAGTCCATTCAATTAATTAATTAATGGGCTTAGTATATTAAATAGGATTTTATATATAAAGTCCATGGGATTATTTAATTTAGAATTAAATAAAGCCCATTCCATAAAGCCCATCAAAATGGATGGACAAGATTTGATCTAGAGAATGATGAGATGAAGGGCCATGATTAATTTGACTTAATCAAAGCCTAATTTGACTAGGATTTGACTAGGTCAAAAATCCTAGTCCAAGTGTGTCTCTTTGGAAGAGTTGAGAGGAATAGGAATTCCATCTTCTATAAATACTCAAAAAACACACACTCACACCTAGTATTCTCTACAACTCTCATCTCTCAAATTCTCTCTCAAATTCGTCCACCCCTATTTTTCACTCTCAAAGAATATTACTTTGTTCTTCTTGATTTATTCAAGTTAAGAACATAAGAGACATTGATTGCGTTAATTCATAGCGTGTATCGATGTCTCTTCTCCCCAAAATAATTTCTTGCTAGGACAAGGGTTGTTTGCTTTCCGGTGGAGCGAGTGAGATGATTTAGAGGGTCTCTTCTTGAGATCTTGGTGCAAAACGGGGAACAATGCATGTAGACGAACGAAGACAAAACTACAACCGGGTAGGTTCTCAATTTCATTTTTTCGGTTTCAATTCTATGGCCTCCATGTTGTGCTTTATTGAACATGAGATACACCGAACGCCCGGGAGAATCAAGGGCACACCCCTTGATTCGTTTATGTATATTATGCATGATTTAAATTCCATTTAATTATGCTTTGTAATTTTTTTATTACGCACTATTTCGCGCTTCCGCTATTTGCGTTAATCTCCCGGGACGATCCACCGATTTCTTTCAAACGGGTAGGTCTCGTTTTACTTTTTTCGTCCCTCTTTAATTTTCAAATCTATGGCCTCCATGACTTCTTTACATGCTTTATGATCATGAGATACACCGAACGCCCGGGAACTTCAAGGGCACACCCCTTGAGCGTGTTCTTTTAAATTAAAAGCATGCTTTATTTTTTGTATGTTTAATTTTATCGCGCTTCCGCATTCGTGCAATTCCTAGGACGATCCACCGATTTCTTTCAGTGGTATCAGAGCCCGGTTCGGTGTATAGGCCTAGGGTTTATGTGCGTTATAAGCATGAAACGTGAAATTGACATGTTTTTATTAAATCTTGATTTTTCTTGATTTTAAGCATGTTGGTTTTATTGCTTTTAATTCGTGTGAATTTCTGAATATTTGTATGTTTCTGTTTTTCTTGGGAAATGGGATGGAAAATTGAACGGAAAACGAGAAACGACGCAGCCGGCCAGCCGGGAGGGCTGGCCGCGCGCAGCCGCACGCTACCGGCAAGGCAGACGCGCGCAGGCAAAGGAGGCCTGCGCGCGCCCGCCCAGCCAGTCGCGCAGGGGCAGCGCGCAGCCAGGAAGGTTGCGCGCAGGCGCGCGCACAGGGCAGCGCCTCCAGGCGCACGCGCACGCAGACAAGGGTGTCTGCGCGCGCGCGCGCAAGGCTGCGCGCCTGCGAGTTCGCGCGCGGACAGGCTCTGGGCAGCGCCGCCAGGCGCGCGCGCACGCAGACGGAGGAGTCTGCGCGGGCGCGCCCGGCAGGCGTGCCCAGTGCGCGTCTGCGCGCGCACTGCGCACGTCACGGCCGGCAGCCAGCAGGCCAGCGCGCGCGCAAGGCAGGGGAGCCTGTGCGCGCGGCGGCCTGCCGGATTGCCAGGCCGTGCAGCGCGCTGCCGGCCAGGCGCGCGCGCCGGCCAGGCTGAGCCTGCTGCCCTGTGCGCGTGCCGGCGGGCCGCTGCCGGCGGCGGCTGCTGCTGCTAGGGTTTCAAAACCCTAGCAGTGTTTTTCCTTTTATTTTTTAATTATTTTCAGTTTTAGTTTTGAATTAATTTTGAAAAAAAAATCGTTTTTGGTTCAATTATGCCTATTTTTCTAAAGACATTATTTTAGGAGTAAAATAAATTGGATTTGGAATCCCGGGGTTATTTTACTTAAAATAATGAGGAAAGGTTTTCCTAAAACGAGAAAATAATGTTACCAATATTTGTGTTTTATTTTTCACACGTGCGCATATTCATTTATTATTTGGATATTTATGATTGGAAATCATATGTTGTTGGTATTTTGTAATTATATGATTGGATCATGTGATTATGTGTGTTGGATGGAAATGAATGATCGCGAGCCCTAGACCGGATGTATGGTTTATTTTCTGTTGGGCCTGTGTGCCTCTTTTACTGCTTTTCTCCTTCTCTCTTTCTAGTTGCCTTGGAATAATAAGGCATTCTACCTCCCTCCTTATGTACTCCCCCCGGGTTTTGGCTGGGGTTTCTATTTTTAATATGTAATGAGAGTAGACTAGGAGTGAGGTTTCTATTTTTTTGTAATTGGTGGAGAAGAAGGACCACATGGAGAGCCCAGACGGGAGGCCCCCTTGGAGTTTTCCATGAAGTGAAGAAAGAGAAAAAGAGACCAAGGCCCATCAGCATGATGATTGGGTTACTATTAATGTAATAGTATAGGACCAACCCTAGATTAACCATAGATCCACTGCGGGCTCAGTGGGTCGCAAAGGATTCGGGCTCGTGATCATCCAACAGGGGCGTGCTAGGCTTTAATTTTGCATGCGGTTATGATGATGAATGAATGGGTTGTTTATTTATCGTATAACTGCTGTGGATGGTTTATTTACGCATTATGGATGTATGTGTAGATATTTATTTATTTGAGATCTCGGTCATTACTTACTCTCACATTGGTTGGACCAATGTCTAAATATTAGACCCTAGACAAAGTGGACATGAACTCCAGGAGTTTATCCATGCCTTCCAATCCATGGAATAGTGAGGAAGCTGCTTTAGGTCAATAGCGTGGTCTCACGAGTCGTGGCACGTTATTGTACTTAAAGGAAGCTGCATTATGTCATGAACGAAAAGCGGGCTGCTGCTACCTGTCTCACGAGTCGTGGGGGTACCAGTGGGTCCGTGGCTCGGTCGATTGGGTTGGGTCTAACACCCAATTAACATGATTCGCTTGGAGTCCTCGGGATCATGTGAAAGGGTGAGGCAATAATCTTGGGAATCTCGTGGAACGAGAATGGTATGGAATACCTCCCACAGGATCTTTTCCATGCGAATCGTAAAAGCGGGGTATGGGAAAAATCGCTGTGGATCCCAAGCCCACTTGGAAAGGATTTCCCGAAAACCACGTTTGAGAGTACCGTGTTTTCGTATAAATAGTGGGAGGATTAAATGACTAAAGTCCATGCATTTAATTATTTTATCAAAACCACCGTCTTTTATTTTCTGCTGATCGCGCGCTGTTTTCTAAAATGTAGATTTTAAAATGTCTAAGAACCCACTTTCCACCATTCTTGAGACAAACAAATTCAATGGAACAAACTACAACGACTGGTTGCGCAATCTCAGGATAGTCCTAGATTACGAGAACCAAGGCTACGTCATGGACGAGCCTCTCCCTAGGACCTTACCGGAAGGATCCACGCCAGAAGAACGTGAGACGTTCGAGACTTGGCATAAGGATAACCGGAAGGTCCGTAGCATCATACTTGCTTCGATGACCAATGAGATTCAGAAGCAATATGAAAGGCTAGACGATGTCCCTTCCATTATGGCTCGCCTTAAGGATTGCTATGCAGTCCTGGACCGGCATACTAGGTATGTCGCGACCAAGGCATTCTTTGGAACTAAAATGACAGAAGGATCCTCTGTACAAGAGCACGGGGTTAAAATGCTTACCCTGGTGGAAAAGCTCGAGGACCTAAAGGCAGGTCTCGATAATGAAACGTACATAGATGTGATCCTTCAGTCACTCCCACCCTGCTTTGACCAATTTATCGTCAACTACAACATGAACGCACTTGAGAAGGGCATTCATGAGTTGATCAATATGTTGGTGCAATACGAGGCAACGACTAAGAAGTCCACGCCTTCGGTATTGTTTGGAGGTGCTTCGACTTCTAATACGAAAGGCAAGGGTGCTGGACGTTGGAAGAAGAAGAAAGGGAAGGGAAAGGCCGTCAAAGTAGCTACGAACACTAAGAGTGTTCCCATTGCCAAAGAAGGGAAAGGCAAAGGAAAGGGAAAGGTTGTCTCCAAGCAACAGTCGAAGGCATATGACATATGTATCAACTGCCGTGAGAAAGGGCATTGGAAGAGAGAGTGCCCCAAACTCTTCTCGAACCAAGGTATATATGTGATTGAGGTTAATATGGTCACTAGTTCTGCCTCTTGGGTATTAGATACCGGCTGTGGAGCTCACATTTGCAATGACTTGCAGGTGTTGAAAAGAAGCAGAAAACTGGGTAGCGGGGACATGATCCTGAAGCTTGGGAATGGCAAGGCCATCTCGGCAGAAGCAGTAGGATCCGCCACTCTAGTGATTAGTGATAGTATTAGCATAGATTTAGAGCAAGTTTATTTTGTACCCAGTATGATTAAAAACATCATTTCCATTCCATTGTTGGACAATAGTGGTTATGAGTTTAGAATCAATAAAAATTGCTTTTATTTGATGAGATGTGGAATTGCTCATCTACTTGGTACATTGCATAACGGACTCTATATCTTGCAACAAACGAATTTCGTCCTCAATGCACAACACAAACGAAAATTAGATAATAATGGGAACGCACGTCTGTGGCACGCTAGGCTAGGTCACATATCCCAAGATAGGATGAAAAGGTTGGTAGACTCAAAGAACCTAGAGGTTGGGGACTTGAGCGATCTACCAACTTGTAAGTCCTGTCTAAGAGGGAAAATGACCAAGAAGCCCTTTATAGGACAAAGCAGGCTTGCCACAGGTCTGTTGGACTTGGTCCATACAGACATATGTGGACCACTAAGGACGCAGGCCCGAGGTGGGTTCTCCTACTTCATAACCTTCACCGATGATCATTCACGGTATGGTTATGTTTACATGATGAGGTACAAGTCTGAAGCTCTTGAGAGGTTTAAAGAATTCAGACTTGAAGTGGAGAACCAGACCAACTGCAAAATTAAAATCCTACGGTCGGACCGAGGCGGTGAATACCTTAGTACGGAGTTCCTAGATTATCTAAAAGAACATGGTATCCTTCTGCTTCTTTCCAGCAACACAGTCGTTCAGTACAATCCTAACATGACTACTAATGGCTAACTCTAGTGATCCTACGGCCTCCGCAGCAATGGCCTTGCCATCGCCTAGCCTTAGGATCATCTCATCCTTGGTTATCCTTCTGCTTCTTTGCAGTGCCTGCAAATCATTGCAGATGTGAGCACCACACCCGGTATCCAATACCCATGAAGCAGAATTAGTAATCATATTAATTTCAACCACAAACACACCTGGGTTGGAGAGGAGTTGTGGGCACTCCCTCTTCCAATGCCCTTTCCCTTGGCAATGCATGCAGACATCATTTGTCTTGGACCGCTGAGAACCACGGGCCTTCCCTTTCCCTTTGCTCGGTCCAACCGGAGCAATAGGGACGCCCGGAGCGTGAGCAGGGGCCACAACCGTCTTCCCTTTGCCCTTCTTCCTCTTCCAGCCTCCGGCCCTCTTGCCATTCACCTTGGAGGTCGAAGCCTCTCCTATCAATACCGCCGGCGCCGACTTGTGGGTCGTAGCCTCGTATTGGACCAGCATGTTGATCAACTCATGAATAGACTTCTTAAGTCTGTTCATGTTGTAGTTTACAACAAACAGGTCATAGGATGGAGGAAGCGACTGGAGGATCACGTTCAATGTACGTGTCATTGTTAAGCCCAGCTTTAAGGTCCTTGAGTTTCTCCACTAGGGAGAGCATCTTGACCCCATGACTCTGTACAGACGCTCCTTCAGCGAGCTTGGTGCCAAAGAATGCTTTTGTGGCGGCATATCTAATATGCCTATCCGGAACCGCATAAACCTCGTTCATGCGGAGCATTATGGCGGAGACGTTGTCCAGCCTCTCATACTGCTTCTGGATGTCGTTAGAAATCGAAGCCGGTATGATACTGCGTACTTTCCGGTTGTCCTCATGCCATTTCTCGAACGTCAAACGTTCTTTAGGCGTGGACCCCTTCGGTAAGTTGCTCGGTGGCGGCTCGTCCAAGAGTTGGTTCTCGAAACCGAGGACAATCCTCAGGTTTCTCAGCCAGTCCGAGTAGTTCGTTCCGTTGAATTTGTTAGTCTCAAGAATCATGGTTAACGGGTTCTTAAACATATCTACATTAATGAAAATGTAAAGCAGAAATTAGCAGATGATGGTAATATTATTGTTCAAGTTGAAGACTTGGTCTTTTAGTCTTTAACCCTCCCACTATTTATACGAAAGTCCGCCACTCTCAAGCAGAGTTTTGGGAAACCATTTCCTAGTGGGCTTGGGATCCACAAGCGTAATCTCCATGCCCCGCTTTTACGATTCACATGAAGAAGACCTTGTGGGAGATATCCAATATCATTCTCATCCAATGAGATTCCCAAGATATTTTGCCTCACCTATTCACATGGTCCCGAGGACTCCAAGCGAACCATGTTACTCAGTGTTGGGCCCGACCCATCAACCAAATCGATGCCTCAAACTGTCGCCCCCCCACGACTCGTGAGACAGGGAAACAACGAGCGCAGTCTTTTTGTTCACAACAATAGTGCAGCTTTCCCCTAGTCCAAGTGTGCCACGACTCGTGAGATCACACTTGGGTAGTGGTAGCTTCCTCACCACATTGCTGTGGATGGAAGGCTCGGACAGACCAAAATACCATTTTGATCCAAGTCCGTTCTGGGCCTAATATTTAATTTGGTCCAACTAAATGAGAGTTTGTGTATGACCGAGACCTCATCACATTATTGTGTTTTAGCATGCATAAATATCCAATATTTAAAGCGATAAATAAATATGCCGCATGCAGAAAACATAGCATACCCCTGTTAGGATGATCACAAGCCCAACCTATGCGACCCACTGAGCCCGCAGTGAGTCTATGGTCTGTCTAGGGTAGTCCTAAATTATTACAATAATAATAAACCCATTGTCATTCCAATGGGCCTTGAAGTGCTTCTTGTTTCACGCCTTGATGCTCCTCCTTGGGGTCTCCGACTCCAATTGCTTGTTAAAATTGAAACCTCACCAATCCTATCTACTCTCATTACAACTGAAAGTAATACATCGGTAATAAAGAAAACAAACCTTACAATCATGAGGCTGAAAATACGGGAGATGATAGTCCCAAAAACAAGAGGCACGCAGGCCCCACCCAACAGAAAATAAATAAACATTCATTCATCCATACAGAAGGTCTAGGGCTTTGTGATCATCCCATGTTGATCATCCAAATATCATGCAATAAAACCAATGGATATTCCAAATATCCAAGTGCTGTCCAACATCACAAAAGCATAAACAGATAAATAATATGCAAAATTCAAATTTCAAATTTAATGGACATTTTACACAATGCATCTAATGCATGTATTAATCCCAAATTAATTAAGCAAAATTAATCCAAAGAATAATCCAATTATTCCAAAATCAGAAATGCAAAATTAATATATTTTCAGAATATTGTGCAGAAAATACAGAAAATCATATTTTCCGGAAAAAGTCGAAAAACGGCACAAAACGGCCCAGCCGTTGTGCTAGCCGGCCGCCCGCGCGCACAGGGCAGCGCGCGTGTGCGTGCTCTGTGCCGCGCGCTGGCAGCGGCCGGCTGCGCACAGCGCGCGCCTGTGCGCAGCATCCGCGCGCAGGCGCCCGCTGCCGACCGATCCCAATTTTTTTTTTTTTTTTTATTTTTCAAAACTGTTTAGCACAATAACATTAATATTATTCTGAAAATAAGCATGCAATTTTAGATCCAATCTAACAAAATTAAGCATGCCAAAAGTCCATTAAATCCAAACAATTGAATCATCATATTATTCATATATTTATGTAATCTAACATGCCAATAAAGCCATTTAAAAAAGCAAGTAGATCATGCCAAACACATAGATCTATGCCCATTACATCGACCCGGGCTCTGATACCACTTGAAGGACAAGTGGATCCGCCCGGGAACGCGAGCGGAAGCGAGGAAGCGAGAAATTGCGTAAATTTAAATCAAATTCAAAATACGCAAATCCCAAGGGGTGTACCCTTGGGTGCTCAACCGGGCGTTCGATGTAGGATGTGTAAATATTAAAACATATATTTAAGCACATAGGGCATAGATAGATAAATGAAATCAATCAAAGCGTAATAAACCGTTACCTTTGATTGTTTAGCGTATGCTCCCTGCTACTAGCGTTGGTCCTTCTCTGGAATGCTCACGAAATCCAAACATATGGATTCTCCAAAGGTGATCCACACCACACCGGAAGAAACTCACGTTCTTCTTGCTAGAAAAGAACGGGTTTAGAAGGAATCGGTTTAAGAGAAGAACACTATGAATTACTGTTCTCTTAAACCTACTTTGTTCTTCTTCTTGATTCAAAATCAAGTGAAGAACACAAGTGTAAGAGAGGGAGAGAGCACGAAAATTGAGAGAGAGGAGAGGATTTTTGTCTTCTTTTTTCCTAGAAAAAGATGAATAATGAATCACTTATGCTTGGTGTTGTATATTCTAATATATATACATATTTAATGTGATTATTGGAATGTGTCTAGGTTCATCCAAGGATGTCTAGATTCATTCCAATCAATCACCATCAATTCTTCAATCAAGCCTACAAAAATTTATGGTATGATCAAATCATACCAAAAGGGAAGAGCTTGATTGGAGTTGATTTGTCTCTTTCCAAAAGAGATAAGTCAACATACCACCTAGCATGAAACATGGCTGATTTTGCTTCCTCCAAGGGAGCATGTCGGCCATGTTTAATTAAGGGAAGAAGTCCAACTTCTTCCTTTCCAAAATAAGAATTATTTCTCCTCTCGGGTATAATTTAACGGACCGGGTTTTATCGTAATCCAATTACGACGAATCCAACATTAAATCCAATTTAATGTCCATTTAAATTATTCCCGTTGATCTTTTAATCCAATTAAAAGATCCAACGTCTCAACATCTCAACTTTCCATATTTAATCGAAAATCCAATTTACCGATTAAATGGAAGCCCGATACAATATCGGCCCGTCCATCCAATGGACTTTCCCTTAAGTAATCCAATTACTTATGTTATCCTTCGAGATTGACTCCAAGTCGATCTCTCAACCTCCTCGGTGATTTGTGTGTGACCCTTTAGGTTCACCCTCAGCTAGACTTGGGCCTGTGTCCCACAAGAGCCCGTTACCATGGGTGGTCGTCTAGCAACGGTCCATGGCACTAGAGACTAGGTGAATTGGCGTGAACATTTAGGCGCCGATTCCGTACGGGTACGATCCTTCCGTTTACCGTCTCCCGGCCTTAGTCTAGGGTATGGAATTGGGCGTCGGTTCCCATCCTTGAGTAGGCATCTATGCTTAATACTCGAGACCACGTATGCTTCATTGCGTCGACACAGGAAACCATTCCCTGTTCGACCAACCACTGTGGCCACAGCTTCAAACAGCATGAACGTGTCTCCGAGTGCATAGGAGATACCTCTGTCACATACTGACAGGGGACGGATCCTCTTCTTGGAATCCACCGTCCTCGCTATACATTCTGACTGCACTGGACAAGGCTTATGATAATCATCTTACAGAATGATTACCTCTCGCCAGATCCAAGATACAGCCGTCCTATGCACGCGACTACCATGATCCCTCAAGTCTGAGGATTACTCCCGTACTATCGGAACCGGGGAAAAACCAATCATACCGACCAAGCCTCCAAGGCTTCCATATGATGATCCCGGCGAGTCAGTCCAGTCGGCTCGACCCCAGTCGACCAACCCATCAAGATCGTGTAGGCGTCCCACGCCTGTCGCCGATGAAACACGGCACTCATCCAATGAACACGACTCTTGACGCAAGTCTCAATAGGACTCTCGATGCCCTGTCTCGAGGTCCTCGACTTGGAACGTTTCAGACCCAACTCTTAATCAGTTGGTTTCATGACCACCATCCAATGCGTGGCCCAACTGCATGAGTTGTTATCCATGGTCTGTGGGCTTTGTTGTGATATAAGTTAAATGTCGTTTTAACAAATGTAAAGTGAGCACAACAAAGTAGGTACCAATCGTGACGAACACTCACTTTATTCATCACATAATAATATTACATTCACATCAAGTTATCGGATAGGTTACAAATTGCCAAACCTATTGGCTTTCTGGTCACCTATTCCAACAACTAGAGACTAGGTGAATATGCGTGGGGATGAACATTTAAGCTCTATAGTACATCTATCCTTCCGTCTATGGTCTCACCACTTAGGGTCGAAGGCACGGATATGTAGGTACCCATTTTGGACCTAAGTGTCGGTCTGTCCTTTACCAAACGCCTCAGGGAAACCTCTGAAAGAAATATGTGGATCGTCCCGGGAGATTAACGCGAATAGCGGAAGCGCGAAATAGTGCGTAATAAAAATTACAAAGCATAATTAAACGGAATTTAAATCATGCATAATATACATAAACGAATCAAGGGGTGTGCCCTTGATTCTCCCGGGCGTTCGGTGTATCTCATGTTTAATAAAGCACAACATGGAGGCCATAGAATTGAAACCGAAAAAATGAAATTAAAGAACCTACCCGGTTGTAGTTTTGTCTTCGTTCGGCTACATGCATTGTTCCCCGTTTTGCACCAAGATCTCAAGAAGAGACCCTCTAAATCATCTCACTCGCTCCACCGGAAAGCAAACAACCCTTGTGCTAGCAAGAAATTATTTGGGGAGAAGAGACATCGATACACGCTATGAATTAACGCAATCAATGTCTCTTATGTTCTTAACTTGAATAAAATCAAGAAGAACAAAGTAATATTCTTGGAGATTAAGAAAAGGGCATGGACGAATTTTGAGAGGAAATTGAGAGATGAGAGTTGTAGAGAATAGTAGGTGTAAGTGTGTGTTTTTTAAGTATTTATAGAAGATGGAATTCCTATTCCTTCTCAAACTCTTCCAAAGAGACACACTTTGACTAGGATTTTGACCTAGTCAAATCCTAGTCAAATTAGGCTTTGATTAAGTCAAATTAATCATGGCCCTTCATCTCATCATTCTCTAGATCAAATCTTGTCCATCCATTTTGATGGGCTTTATGGAATGGGCCTATTTAATTCTAAATTAAATATTCCCATGGACTTTATATTAAAATCCTATTTAATATACTAAGCCCATTAATTAATTAATGGAATGGACTTTATTTAATTTCAAATTAAATAGTCCATGGACTTTATATTAAATCCTATTTAATACCAAGCCCATTAATTAATTCCATAGAATGGGATTATTTAATTCTAAATTAAATAGTCCCATGGACTTTATATTAAATCCTATTTAATATACTAAGCCCATTAATTAATTAATGGAATGGACTTTATTTAATTCCAAATTAAATAGTCCATGGACTTTATATTAAATCCTATTTAATACCAAGCCCATTAATTAATTAATTCACCCTTTTAATCTAATTAAAAGGAAAGCCCATGCTTTGTAAAATTCATAAATCTAATTTATGAACTCAAGCCCGATTATTCCAAATAATACATCGAGGCTTGTATCTCAAAGAAGTATAATTTAATTCCATTAAATTAAACCTTCTCCCGGAATTAATTCCAAATTAATTCCCTTTCATTTGGTGTAGCGGGTGTGACTCTTTAGGTTCACCTTTCAGCTAGACTTGGACCTACTTTTCGTTATTTCATAACTAAAGTAGTCTGTTACCATGGGTGGCCATCTAGCAACGGTCCATGGCACTAGAGACTAGGTGAATTTATGGTGTGAACATTTAGGCTCCGAGTTATACGCAGGTGCGGTCCTACCGACGCTCGATACGTACGGGTACGGTCCTACTGTCGCCTGTCTCCCGGCCTTTAGTCTAGGGGTCGGTTCCCATCGTTGACTAGGCAACTATGCATAATGCTCGAGATAGGTTTAACTCGACGTAGGAAATCCTTTCCCGTTACATCAAGTGCTATGGCCATAGACTTTGTGAGTCTAAACCATCTCCGAGCGCATAGGAGATCTTGCTGTCATATCCTTTGACAGGGGACAGATCCTATCTTGGAATTCACCGTTCTTACATACTCCGACGGCACTGGACGAGGCTTATGATGACCATGTGATATAATCGGTCAAATTTCACCAGATCCAAGATACAGGCTTAGTATGTAGGGGACTGCCGTGATCCTCAAGTCCGAGGACTAATCCCGTACTATCGGAACCAGGAATACGAGTCATACCGACCAAGCCCGAGTGGCTTCCATATGACGATTCCCGCGAGTCACCTCAGTCGGCCGCTCCCCAGCAGGCCGACCCACTAACACTGCTTAGACGATCCTCGTCACCCGTCGATGAAACACGATAGCAGATGCTTAGTGCAAGTCTCAAATGGATTCTCGATGCCCTGTCTCGAGATTCCTTTGACTTGGAGTATTTCAGACTGATTCGGCGAAACTGATTTCATGAACCTACCTCCAAGCGTAGTTCCAATTTCCCGAAACGTTATTCAGTCTGTGGGCGTTTGTTGTGACATCGTAACGATGCAAGCAGTAAGTACAACAAACTCATGCCTATGAACCCTTACTACATTCATTAACATAATATTACTTGTTCACAGATTGACGAATGGTTCTCAGAATAGCCAATACCATTGACTTTCTGGTCACCTATTCTAACAACCTTCCCTTCTGTTCGATTACTGTGGCACAGATTTTAGGAACAAGACACAGAGTATTGTGAGACACAACTGTCAACACCCTTGACAGGAGACAAATCCTTTCTTGGAAACAACTGTCACATTGTACACCGTGGCTGAACTAGACATGGCTTATGACTACTCATCTGTATTTTGGCAATCTCTCACAATACCTAAGATATAGTCTCAATGTACAGGTAAACTCAGCAATTCCTCAAGTCAAAGGACTTGACCTATACCGTTGGAACCAGGAACTCAGGTCATACCTAGCCGACCCTACTCAAGGTCCTCCGTAAGACGGTTCCCGCGAGTCACCTCAGTCAGTCGCTCCCCAGCAGGCCGAGCCACTAACACTGCTTAGACGACCCTCGTCACCCGTCGATGGAACACGACAGCAAATGCTTAGTGCAAGTCTCAAGTGGAATCTCGATACCCATTTTCGAGATTCCTTGACTTGGAGATTTCCAGACTGATTCGGTGGAACTGATTTCATGGACCTACCTCCAAGCGTAGTCCCAGTCCCCGAAATGTGATTTTAGTCTGTGGCTTTGTTTGTGTAGCGAACAGTTATAAAGCAAATAAAGTGAACACAGACAAAGTATGCGCCAAATGAATTTTCACTTTCTTATTCATCAAGGTTTTATTAAAACTTCGAAATTGTTCAGACATAGGTTACAATCGCCTAACAAGATTGGCTACATGGTCACCTATTCTAATAGAGTGGGAGCAGGCTATTGAAAGAATCGGATACGGCCCGGGAATGCAACGGAAGCGTAAAAACGTGAATTTAAAGCATAATTTAAGTCGGGTTCAAAGGGGTGTTCCCTTTGAAGTTCCCGGGCAATTAGTGTTTGGAAAAGCATAAATTAAAAGAGGAGAAGATGCTGGACATGTGGCTAAAGGATTAAAAACAAAAGATACATGAAAATGTAAAGAAAATCAACCTTTTGTTTACTACACGTATAACCGGTACGTGCGTTGTTCCCTTTCCGTTTCTCCTTCCGTTTTGGACTTCAAACCATGGACCAATTTTGATAGATTTTGATTTAATCAAATTAAATCAAGGCCAACCAAGATCCACAGGTTACAAATTAATCCAATTAATTTTAAACCTTACTGAAATTCAAAATTTTATTTAATCCAATTAAATAAACATAAGCTCAAACACTAATTAATTGATCCAATAAACTAATTAAACCAAAACCGATAAATTAATCCAATTAATTTAAAGGTTCTTAATCTAGCAATTAACTAATCCATTTAATTAATTATTGGACCATCTGTCAAATGAATTTATCAAGAAATGATCCAATCATTTATTTTCTTCTTGAATTAATTTAATCCAAGTAAATTAATTCGCTTCTTCTAGAATTAATTCCAAATTAACTCTACCAACCCCATAGTGATTTATGTGGGACTCATTAGGTTCACCCTCAGCTAGACTTGGGCTTGTGTCCAACACAATTGGTCAATTAAATCTAATTTAACTAACTGTTTTCCAATTAACCATTAATTGTAAAAACGACCGTCACCATGGGTGGCCATCTAGCAACTGTCCATGGCACTAGAGACTAGGTGAATGTTGGCGTGAACGTTTACGCTCCCAAGTACCATACGAATACGGTCCTTCCATCATTCGTCTCCCGGTCTAGGTCTAGGGCATGGAATTAGGCGTCCATTCCCATCCTGGACTAGACAACTATGCTCAATAACTCGAGACATGTTTGCTCTATTGATCGACATAGGAAACCATTCCCTACTCGATCAATCACTATGGCCTTAGACTTAAAGAGCTTAAACCGTCTTAGAGCTCATAGGAGACTCGACTATCATATACTGACAGGTGACAGATCCTATCTTGGAATCCACTATCCTCAATACATATTCGGACTGCACTTGATAAGGGTTATATTGAATGTATCCCAGATACGGACATCTCTTGCCAGACCCTAGATACAGCCATCATATGCATGCGATTGCCATGATTCCTCAAGTTCGAGGACTAATCTAGTACTATCGGAGCTGGAAATTCCAGTCATACCGACTAAGCCTCCAAGGCTTCCATATGACGATTCCCGCGAGTCAGTTCAGTCAGATGACACCCTTGTCAACTAACCCACTAATATTGCATAGACATCCAATGTTTGTCCCTGATGAAACACGACACTCATCCAATGAATGCAATCCTTAGTACAAGTCTCTATAGGACCCTCGATGCCCTGCTCGAGGTCCTCGACTTGGAATATTTCAGACCAACCCTCAGAAGTTGGTTTCATAGCTGTCATCCAATGCGCAACTCAACTACATGGGTTATCCGATTGGTCTGTGGACATTTGTTGTGATGTTAAAACGTTGTTTAACGTAATCTGTAAGCACAACAAACATATAGTGCCACGGATGAATACTTACTATATTCATCAGGTCAATATTACTTTAATAAAGATTGCTAAACAGTACCCAAAACTGCTAATCCAATTGGCTTTCTAGTCACCTATTCTAACAATCTCCCGCTTGACCTAAAGCCAATCACCCATGTCGCTCAGACTTATCTGAGCGTGAGTAACATGCGATATCCGGCTGGGTCTCACGGGTATACCTTATTTCTGCCAAGATGATGCGGTCCAATTGCATGTCACCTCTTCATACCATTACTCCAAGCAAATGGTACTGTCTAAAACTTTTCCTGGATCCGTGATGAGATCTCGGTCCTTTAGCTTGCGCTACAGCCATGTTGTTATCCTCCAAGATAACTACTGGCTCAGCCGTGCTAGGCACCACATTCAACTATTGGATGTGGTTTTTCATCCAAACCACTGTCCGGACCAACTTCTAAAGTTGCCATACATTCAACTTTCATGGTCCGTCGTGGTATTCCACTTAAAACCTTTCCAAGCCACCACCTTATCATTAAACCTGAATATATGTTCATACAGAGACTAGATATTATTCACATGATACTGGAAGCTAGTATCGCTATAGTCTTCCAGAATCAACTCTCTATGGAACGCACATCAAGAACACTTCTTTAATCCTTATTCAGGTATTAAAGACTATTCTCAACAGCAGTCTACTGTCTCTTTGGTACACACCCGATTGCCGCCAGTATGCCCAAAGCATACACAACATCAGGTCCAATGTACTAGACAACATACTCATGCTGCCTATGGCAAAGACGTAGGGGAATCAAACATCTAAGCTTCCTCATCAACCAACCCTGACTGAGTCTTGGATAGCTTAACCGTATATATAGGAATCCAATTCCTTTTTATGGAGAATTGCGTGAACAAAGTTCATGTTTTAGTGTTTCCTAACATCTTAACTTCATTCCAAATGAATAAGACGTTACACACTTTAAAAACTAGGAACACAACTAAACTCCCACTGATCCTCAAGCTCGCTACTGATTGAGTTGTATCCCACATGAACTCATCAAAATGAATATTCCAGTTACATGGTGTTCCAAACCTAGTTTGAATTCCACGTCGAATCACACGGCTCTAAGCCATTGATTCGATCCAATGTCCAACATTGCTTCTCCTTATGTCTTTGGCATTGTAATCCAATTGACCGGACTGACCTATAAACCTATACCGCTCAGGTATGTAATGTTGGTATTAAAGACTATTCACAACAACAGTCTACTGCCTCTTTGGTACACACCTGATTGCCGCCATTATGCCCAAAGCATACACAACATCAGGTCCAATGCACTGGACAACATACTCATGCTACCTACGGCAAAGGCGTAGGGGAATAAAACATCTAAGCTTCCTCATCAGCCAACCCTGACTGAGTCTTGGACAACTTAACCTTATATATAGAAATCCAATTCCTTTCATGGAGAATTGCGTGAACAACGTTCATGTTTTAGTGTTTTCTAACATCTTAACTCCATTTCAAATGAATAAGACGTTACACACTTTAAACACTAGGAACACAACTAAACTCCCACTGACCCTCAAGCTCGTTACTGATCGAGTCATGCCCAGCATGAACTCATCAAAATGAATATTCCAATTACATGGAGTTCCAAACTAGTTTCAATTCCACGTCGAATCACATGGCTCCAAGCCATTGATTCGATCCAATGTCCAACATTGCTTCTCATTATGTCTTATGGATTATAATCCAATTGACCGGACTGACCTAGAAACCTATACCTCTCAGGTATGTAACATATCCTGGTCATCCTTAGGAGGACTGGAATATAGTCAGTGAGGAAACTTGATTTCAAATGATGTTTGCAATATCGTACTGAGGTGTCGCTCTATTTGATACCTCAATGAGCTACTCCTCACACCGGTTATCCTCTGAAATCCAATTTCCCTTAGAATAACACATGAACCTGTGCAAACCTAGTTTGCCTCCCACTAGTTCCTTGACGTATGCAAGACCATCCCACATACCCAAGTACTTTGTAGATTACAAGCTTGCCATGCAATATCCAATATGGCGTCTGGGCCACGATCATTAGAAAGTGTCATGTTTTACAACTTGGCTACTGTCATAAGAACACACCTAGATAGGCCAAGGTAGTTCAGTGAAACACCGATCGAACCATGTCCAACAGGGTTCGATTCCTCCCTTATCAGAGACGTCGTTCAATTGTCGCGTTTTAGAAAGAATTCCACTAAGTGAGAATTCCATTCTCATTTAGATACATCAAGAACTCCCACTAAATACACACAACTCGATCCAATCGAAGGTTAATTTTGCCAACAGTTTGGTTCCGACTTCAAATCTAATTCCTTGAGCCTTCTAAAAACCCTTAGACTTGTGAACTCTCTACTGGTCTTTTGTATTCAGTGACCCACAAATATCCGACTACATCCAATCCAATAGACCACTAGCAAGCATACTTTGTCCTACAAAGAGCTTCTCGGCCATCTTCCTGCTCAGGAAGGACTTGCAAGCTAGTAAGCTCAAATTGTCTATTTCTAGACTCCTTGAATCTACTAACCTCCTTATCCTATCTAGAGGAATGTGACCCAGCTTTACATGTCAAATCTGTGAGTTATTCTTGATTATCCATTTTACCATTTGTTTTGAGCATTCATAATCTAATTATGGGATAGTATTGAAATAACTATGCAAACAACCTAGCAGACAAGAATAACCATCCTTTGTCAAATAAAAGAAACTTTCATTGATAAAAAACATGTAATTCTAATTGTCCAACAATAGAAAAACATAATTTGATCATGCTAGGTTGCATAATTGTGACCTATCAACTCTATCCTAACATGATCACTAATGGCTAAGCCTAACTAGTTCTGTAGCTTCTACAGCAACAGCGCTGCCATCGCTTAGCTTTAGAACCATCTCCGTTTTAGCCTTCTACTCCTTTCCGTCACCTGCAAACCATTTGCAGATATGATCTCAATAGCTGGTATCCAATACCCAAGAAGTAGAATAGTAATCATATTAAAGCTCAAATCAAATGTACCTTGCTAGAGAGCTTAGTGCCTCTTCCAGTGCCCCTTTTCACGGCAATATATGCAAACATCTTTCGCAATCCTTGACTATCAAACCACCTTCCTCTTTCCTCTGCCCATGCCCAGCATGGCAACAGGAGCGCTCTGAGCACTTGCAGCTGTTGATTCGGTCTTACCCTTCTTCATCCTCCAGCGTCCGGGCCTTTTGCCTTTCGCTCTTGAGGTCGAAGCCTCCCCCACCAATACAGACGGCTCAGACTTTTCAATCGTTGTCTCATATTGGACCAACATGTTTACAAGTCATCAAGGTCTTTTTTAAGCCCATTCATATTATAGTTAATGATAAACGAGTCAAAGGAGGGAGGAAGAGACTGGAGGATCACGTCGATGTACGTCTCTTTCCCAAGATCAGCTCGGAGGTCTTTGAGCTTCTCCACTAGGGATAGCATCATCACTCCATGCTGGTGTACAGACGAGCCCTCTATCATCTTAGCTTCCAAAAATGCCTTCGTCATAGCATATCTAAAATGCCGGTCTGGTACCGCATAAACGTCTTTCATGCGGAGCATTATCGAGCTGACATCATCTAGCCGATCCTACTATTTCTGGATCTCATTAGTCATGGATGACAATATGATGTTGCAGACCTTGCGATTGTCCTCCTGCCATTTATTGAACGTCAAACGCTTTTCTGACGAGGACCCCTCCGACAACACCCCAGGAAGAGGCTCATCTAGAACGTAAGCCCGGTCTTCGAAATCGAGGACAATCCTCAAATTTTGTAGCCAATCATTATAGTTTGTTCCATCAAATTTGTTAGTCTCAAGAATTACAACGAGTGGAATCTTAGACATCTACATTCAAAATGTAAAGTAGGAATTTAGTAAAGTATAATAATATTGAATTCAAGTTAAGATTTGGTCTTTAGTCATCAACCCCTCCCACTATTTCTTCAAAAAGTCCACCACTCTCATGTGAGGTTTTTGGGAAACCATTTTCTAGTGGGCTTGGAGTCCACAAACGCAATTCTTCATGCCCCGCTTTTGTGATTCACATGGGAAAGGCTTTGTGGGAGGTATCCAACGTTAGGTCCGACCCATCAATCAAATGAATATATCAACTATCGCCCCCCACGACTTGTGAGACAGGGAAATAGGAGTATATTCCATTCGTTCACAACAACAGCGCAACTTTTTTCCATTCCAAATGTGCCACAACTCGTGAGACTACGAATGGGTGAAAGTAGCTTAGTCACTACATTGCTATGGATGGAAGGCTTGGAATAATCAAACCATTTGATTTTAATTTCATTTTGGGCCTAATATTTACTTGGACCATCAAAGTGAGAGTTATAGTTTATTAAGACCGAGACCTCATCATTATTAGTATTTTGCATGCTCAAGTTTTAAACATTTAATGTAAATAAATGCATTCCAAACACATCATACATCAAAGCATTAAAACATTAAACACATGCAAAAGATGCCTAGCACGCCCTTATATGATGATCACAAGCCCGTTCCTAAGTGTTCCACTGAGCCCGTAGTGGATCTATGGTCAATCTAGGCCTTGTAAATCCTCTTTGTTCTTCTTCGGCCTTACGTCGTGGGCTCCGCCCAACGCACCTCTTTTGGGCCTTCATCTCCATGGAAACTTACATTTATTTTCAAAAATAAATAAAACCTCACATGCTAGTCTACTCTTATTACAACTTAAAAGAAACCCCAATCAAAACTCGGGGGGAGTACATTAATAGAGAGGAAGAATGCCTTATTATCCCAAGGCTAAAAACGGTAGAAGGAATAAAAAACAAAGAGGCATGCAGGCCTCACCCAACATAAAATAAAGGGATAATTATATTTACACCCCCCACCTATTGTTCATTTACACAAACCACCCCTAACTTTTGAAAAATTACAGAAACCACCCCTGACAGTATTTAAAACCCCAAAATACCCCTATTGACTTGGTCAAACTGTAATATAAATTTTGAAGGACAAAAATGCCCTTTGGGGTGATTCTGTAATTACCAAAAGATAGAGGGGGTGTTAATGTAATATTTATGAGGATGAGTAATATGACCCCATATATTTTTTTATTATTTATATCAAATTTAAATTTAAATTTAAATTATTTTATTAACTTTCTTTAGTTGAATCTCTATAAAAAATTATAAATTTTAATAATCGAAATATTAAATTATTCAATTAATATATATTTATAAAGTTAGCTACTAGGCTATACATTTAAATTATAATTATCACACTTGTATAAATTATTTTAGATTCTTAAAATTAAAAAAATATTTATCCTCTATTTTTATGTATAACTAAAATTAATAAATTATATCAAACTTAAATTTAAGTTTAAATCATTTTATAACTTTTTTTTTATTGAATCTAATTTACATAAATTATACTTTTTAATAATTGAAATATTAAATTATCCAATTAATATATTACAGAAAGTTAGTTACTAGGCTATATATTTAAATTATAATTATCACACTTTATAAATTATTTTAAATTCTTAAAATTAAAATATTATTTATCCACTATGCTTATTTGTATTTAAATTTTACTATACTTAATAAATTATACATATATGTATATATATATATTTATACATATATAAAAAATATATATTTATACATATATGATATATATCTATATTTTTGTACATACATATTTAGATAGCGGATGAAGGTGGAGGAGGGTGACAACGAAGGCGGGTGAAAACGGAAGAGGGGTCGGGCACAGGCGGGGTGGCGGGGGTGAGGGATAATTTTAAAAAATTTAATAATTCAAAATTTCTTTTTAATAAATAAATTATTTATTTTACTAATTCTGATATGATTTATATAAAATTCATAAATTATTTTGTATTAAAATATATTAATTTTAATAAATATTAGTTATAAATAAAAATAGAGGATAAATATTTTTTCAATTTTAATACTTTCAAATAATTTATTCAAGTATGATAATTTTTTAATTCAAACTTATAATCTAGTAACTAATTTTATAAATATATATTAATTGAATAATTTAATATTTCAATTATTAAAAATTGTAATTTTATATAGATTCAATTAAAAAAAGTTAATAAAATAATTTAAATTTAGATTTAAGTTTGATATAAATAAACAAAAAAAAGTATATGTATCATATTACTCATCATCATAAACATTACATTAACACCCCCTCTACCTTTTAGTAATTACAGAAACACCCCTAAGGGCATTTTTGTCCTTCAAAATTTATATTAAAGTTTGACCAAGTCAATAGGGATATTTTTGGATTTTAATGGCTGACAGGGGTGGTTTCTATAATTTTTCAAAACGCAGGGGTAGTTTGTGTAAATGGATAATAGGTGAGGGGGTGTATGTAATTATCCCTAAAATAAACCATATATAGGTCAATGGGCTTTGTGATCATCCATATTATTTATCCAATAAACAACAATTGCACATTCATATCAAATATAAACATGCCAACAAATAAATACATTCCATGCATTTATAAATAGATATTCAATATCTAAAACAATAAACATAATAAAATGCAGAAAATATCATATTAATAATGCAATTAAAAATATGGATATCAACTATACATCCAATGTATAAAGAATTTTTTTTGTTTGCAAACCATTTAAAAAATAATCCAAGGCATAAAAAAATTTTAGAAAAATTCAATCTAACTAAAATTAAAATACGCCAAAATTAATCACATTCAAAAAATAGCAGAAATCAGAAAATTGGAATTGGCACCAAAAATAGTGCAAAATGGACCAGCCGTTCAGGCCAGCACACGGCTGGCCGCACCCGCGCGCGCGCAAGGGCACAGCGCGCGTGGTGCCCGGCGCGGTAGTGCCCGCCGAGGCCGCGCGCAGCGCGCAGCAGCAGGCGCCCCTGCCAACGCGCGCCTGCTGCTCCTGCTAGCCAGCCAACACCGTTTTTCACCAATCTTTTTTTTTTAAAAAAATTTCTGCTATTAAGCTGAAACATAAACATGCATTTGCAGAAAATCCAATTATAAAAAATGCGTGGATATCCATAATTTCAAAAGCAAAATTAACACATATTTTCTACACATATTATCATGCTTTAAAGCCATAAATCATGCTTTCTAAAAGCAATTTAAACATGTTCTTCATGCTTAATACATAATTGTTAGAATAGGTGACCAGAAAGCCAATAGGTTTGGTGATTTGTAACCTATTATACAATAGGTTTGGAGACTTGCATCAAGAGTTGTGTTCATTGGATGAGTGCTGTATTTGATCGACGACAAGCATGGGACGCCTACACGATCTTGATGGGTTAGTCAACTGGGGTCGAGCCGACTGGAATGACTCGCGGGACGCCTACACGTTCATGCTGTTTAAAGCTGTGGCCACAGTGGTTGGTCGAACACGAAATGGTTTCCTATGTCGATGCAATGAAGTATACGCAGTCTCGAGTATTAAGCATAGATGCCTAATCAAGGATGGGAACCGACGCCCAATTCCATACCCTAGACTAAGGCCGGGAGATGGTAGATGGAAGGACCGTACCTGTACGGAATTGACGCCTAAATGTTCACGCCAACATTCACCTAGTCTCTAGTGCCATGGACCGTTGCTAGACGGCCACCCATGGTAATGGGCCCGTGTCCCACGTCTAGCTGAGGGTGAACCTAAAGGGTCACACACAAATCACCGAGGAGGTTGAGAGATTGACTTGGAGTCAATCTCGAAGGATAAATAAGTAATTGGATTACTTAAGGGATAATCCATTGGATGGACGGGTCGATATTGTATCGGGCCCTCGTTTAATCGGTAAATTAGATTTTCGATTAAATATGGAAGGTTGGATCTTTTGATTGGATTAAAAGACCAACGGGAATAATTTAAGTGGACATTAAATTGGATTAAATTTTGGGTTCGTCATAATTGGATTACGATGAAACCTGGTCTATTAAATTTTGATCCGAGAGGAGAAATAACTCCTAATTTTGAATAGGAAGAAGTTGGACATCTTCCCAAATTAAACATGGCCGAAATGCTCCCTTGGAGGAAGCTAAAATCAGCCATGTTTCATGCAAGGTGGTATGTTGACTTATCTCTTTTGGAAAGAGAGATAAATCAACTCCAATCAAGCCCTTCCCTTTTGGTATGCTTTGATCATACCATAAAATTTGGTAGGCTTGATTGAAGAATTAATGGTGATTGATTGGAATGTATCTAGACATCCTTGGATGAACCTAGACACATTCCAATAATCACATTAACTATGTATATATAGGAGTATATACAATATCTTATGGGTGTGAATCATAATTCATCTTTTTCTAGGAAAAAGAAGAAGCATTTTAGGCTCTCTCCTCTCTCTCTAGCTCTAGGTGTGGTGTGGATCACCTTTGGAGAATCCATACATTTGGATTTTGTGAGCATTCCGGAAAAAGGAACAACGCAAGTAGCCGAGCACACGTAAATTCATCAAAGGTAACAATTTATTACGCTTTGATAGTTTTGTTTTTTCATCTATGCCCTATGTGTTACATGTATGCTTTTAACATTAATACATCCCACATCGAATGCCCGGTTGAGCACCCAAGGGTACATCCCTTGGGATATATTTATTTAAATTTGATTTAAATTTACGCACCATTTCTCACTCGCTTCCGCTCATGCTCCCGGGTGGATCCGCTTGTCCTTCAAGTGGTATCAGAGCCCGGTTCGATGTAAGGGGCATCTATGTGCTTGGCATGATCTACTTGCTTTTATGGCTTTAACGGCATGTTAGATTACATAAATATATGAATAATATGATGATTCAATTGTTTGAATTTGATGGACTTTTGGCATGCTTACTTTCTTAGGTTGGATCTAAAATTGCATGCTCATTTTTATTTTAATTTCTGTTGGGTGGGGCCTGCGTGCCTCTTGTTTAGGGACTATCATCTCCCGTATTTTCAGCCTCATGATGTTAAGGCTTGTTATTATTTCAATGTATTACTTTCATTTGTAATGAGAGTAGATAGGATTAGTGAGGATTTTAATTTTAACAAGCATATGGAGTCGGAGACCCCAAGGTGGAGCATCAAGGCGTGAAACAAGAGCATTACACGGCCCATTGGAATGACAATGGGTATATTATTTTGTAATAATTTAGGACCACCCTAGAGACCATAGACTCACTGCGGGCTCTGTGGGTCGCATAGGTTGGGCTTGTGATCATCCTAACAAGGGTATGTTATGTTTTCTACATGCGGCGTATTTATTTATCGCTTTAAATATTGGATATTTATGCATGCTAAAACACCATAATGTGAAAGATTGTGGATCGTCCCGGGAAATAGCGCGAATGCGGAAGCGCGGTATAAAATTAAATAACAAAAATTTAAACATGCTTCACGTAAATTAAAGAACACGTTCAAGGGGTGTTCCCTTGAAGTTCCTGGGTGTTTGGTGTATCTCATGAATTAAAAGCATGCAAGAATCATGGTTAAGATGGTTAAATAGGTTTTAAATATTTCATTAAATTAAATAAATGGTTAAGATGGAAAGGGAGAGATGGATGGCTAGGATTATTTTGACTAGGTCAAATACTACTTTGACTAGGGCTTTGACTAGGTAAAAATCCTAGTCAAAATACTCTTCTTTAGAGTTGGAGTTTAAAGAGGATTAAACTTTTCGTCTATATATAGTCCTAGCCCCTCACTATTTGAGAAGTGATGATATTCCAACACACACACACACACTCGGCTCTCTCCTCTCTCCCTACTCGTCCGCCCTCTCTCTCTCACAACAAGAAAATAATTTCTTGTTCTTTTGTTCTTCGAACAATTGAACTTAGGAGAATTAATATTGTTAATTAATAACGTGTGATTAATTCATTCTCTCCAAAAAAACTTGTTCGTTCGCTAGCACGACATGCAAGATACGTGGGTGGATTGCATGTTACTGTTTGGAGGGTCTCACATACGAGACTTGGAGCAAATCGGGGAACAACGCGAGTACGGGTTAGAAGACGAAAACGACAATCGGTAGGTTCCGGTTTAAAATTTCGTTTCTCTTTATTTTTAATCCTATGGCCTCCATGATTTCTTTTATGCTTTTTGATTCATGAGATACACCAAACGCCCAGGAACTTCAATGGTACACCCCTTAAACGTGTTCTTTTATTTTATTAAAAGCATGTTTTAATTTTTGTATTTAATTTTTATACCGCGCTTCCGCATTCGCGCTATTTCCCGGGATGATTGTCCAAGTTGTAACACGCAATCCACCCACGTATCTTGCACGTCGTGCTAGTGAACGAACAAATATTTTGGAGAGGATGGATCAATCACATGTTATTAGGTTAACAGGATTAATCCTCCTATGTTCGATTGTTCCAAGAACAAAAGAACAAGAAAAATATTCTTGAGAGAGAGAGAGAGAGGGGCGGACGAGAGGAGAGGGAGAGAGTGCCGAGTTGTAGTGTGTGTGTGTGTGTGTTGGAGTTTCATCATCTTTCTAATGATGAAGGGCTAGGACTATTTATAGGGAGCCTGCACGGGGCCGGGCAGCCTGCTGCCGACCAGGCCCGTACGCACACAGGCAGGGGCCTGTGCGCGCGCGCAGAGGCGGCAGGCTGAGCCTGCTGCCCTACGCACCGGTTAGCTAGGGTTTCTTCCATTTTTTATTTTGTTTATTTTTCAGTTTTAACTTTTTTAATTAATTTGGAAAATTCGATTTTGTTCATTTTTTGCCTAATTTTCTAAGACATTATTTTAGGAGGTAAAATATATTGGATTTGGAATCCCGGGGATATTTTACCTAGAAATAATGAGGAAATATTTTTCTAAAAAGAGAAAATATTATTACCAACGGTTATGCCATATTTTCATACGTTACGCATTTTTTTTATCTTGGATAATTGTGATTGGTAATCATGTATTATTGGTATGTTGTTATTATATGATTGGATCATATGATTATGTGTGTTGGATGGAAACGGATGATCATGAGCCCTAAACCGAATGTATGGTTTAATTTTATGTTGGGCCTGTGTGCCTCTTTTACTGCTTTCTCCTTCTCTCTCTCTAGTTGCCTTGGAATAATAAGGCATTCTATCTCCCTTCTTATGTACTCCCACCGGGTTTTCGTTGGGTTTCTATTTTTAATATGTAATGAGAGTAGAATAGGAGTGAGGTTTCAGTTTGATGTAATTGATGGAGAAGAAGGAAGGTCCACATGGAGAGCCCAGACTGGAGGTTCCAAGGCGTTTCCATGAAGAGAAGAAAGAGAAAAGAGACCAAGGCCCATCAGAATGATGATTGGGTTACTATGAATGTAATAGTATAGGACCAACCCTAGATTGACCATAGATCCACTGCGGGCTCGGTGGATCGAATAGGATTCGGGCTCGTGATCATCCAATAGGGGCGTGCTAGGCTTTAATTTTTGCATGTGGTTATTGTGATGGATGAATGACGCTTTATTTATCATATAACTGTTGTGGATGCAATTTATTTATTACGCATTGTGGATGGATGTGTAGATATTTTATATTATGAGATCTCGGTCATTTATTACTCTCACATTGGTTGGACCAATGTCCAAATATTAGACCCTAGACAAAATGGACATGGACTCTAGGAGTTTGTCCATGCCTTCCAATCCATGGCACAGTGAGGAAGCTGATTTAGGTCAATAGCTGGTCTCACGAGCCGTGGCACGTTATTGTACTTAAAAGAAGCTGAACTGTGTCATGAACGAAAGATAGAACGCTGTTACCTGTCTCACGAGTCGTGGGGGTAGCAGTGGGTCTGTGGCTCGGTAGATTGGGTCGGGTCTAACGCCCGATTAACATGATTCGCTTGGAGTCCTCGGGATTATGTGAAAGGGTGAGGCAATAATCTTGGGAATCTCGTGGAACGAGAATTGTATGGTATACCTCCCACAGGATTTTTTCCATGCGAATCGTAAAAGCGGGGTATGGGAAAAATCGTTGTGGATCCCAAGCCCACTAGGAAAGGATTTCCAGAAAACAACGTTTGAGAGTACCGTGTTTTCGTATAAATAGTGGGAGTATTAAATGACTAAAGACCAAGCATTTAATTATTTTTATCAAACCACCGTCTTTTATATTCTGCTGATCGCGCACTCTGTTTTAAATGTAGATTTAAAAATGTCTAAGAACCCACTGTCCACGATACTTGAGACAAACAAATTCAATGGAACCAATTACAACGACTGGTTGCGCAATCTCAGGATAGTCCTGGATTACGAGAACCAAGGCTACGTCATGGACGAGCCTCTCCCTAGGACCTTGCTGGAAGGATCCACACCAGAAGAACGTGAGACGTTCGAGACTTGGCATAAGGATAACCGGAAGGTCCGTAGCGTCATACTTGCTTCAATAACGAATGAGATTCAGAAGCAGTATGAAAGGATAGACGATGTCCCTTCCATTATGGCTCGCCTTAAGGATTGCTATGCAGTCCCGGACCGACATACTAGGTCTGTCACGACCAAGGCGTTCTTTGGAACCAAAATGACAGAAGGATCCTCTGTATAAGAGCACGGGGTTAAAATGCTTACCCTGGTGGAAAAGCTCGAGGACCTAGAGGCAGGCCTCGACAATGAAACGTACATAGATGTGATCCTTCAGTCACTCCCACCCTCCTTCGACCAACTTATCGTCAACTACAACATGAACGCACTTGAGAAAGGCATTCATGAGTTGATTAATATGTTGGTGCAATACGAGGCAACGACCAAAAAGTCCACGCCTTCGGTATTGTTTGGAGGTGCTTCGACTTCCAAAACGAAAGGCAAGGGTGCCGGATGTTGGAAAAGGAAGAAAGGGAAGGGAAAAGCCGTCAAAGAAGTTACGAACACTAAGAGTGTTCTCATTGCCAAAGAGGGGAAAGGCAAAGGAAAGGAAAAGGTTGTCTCCAAGCAACAGTCGAAGGCATATGCCATATGTATCAATTGCCGTGAGAAAGGGCATTGGAAGAGGGAGTGCTCCAAGCTCCTCTCGAACCAAGGTATATTTCTGATTGAGATTAATATGGTCACTAATTCTGCCTCTTGGGTATTAGATACAAGAAGATCAGTGGGAGCTTAGTTGCGTTTCTGGTGCTTTACGTGGATGACATCTTGCTCATTGGGAATGACGCTAAGATGTTGGGTACCACCAAAGCTTGGTTGTCAACGCAATTCTCCATGAAGGATATGGGCAAAGCATCCTACATCCTTGGCATCAAGATCTACAGGAATATATCTAAAAGGATGTTAGGAATAGCCCAGTCCTCGTATATTGAGAAAGTCTTGAAGAGATTCAAGATGGAGAACTCAAAACGAGGATTCCTTCCTATGAGGCATGGAATTAAGTTATCCAAGAAGCAGTCTCCTAAGACTGATGAGGAGCTTAAAAGGATGTTGGACATCCCCTGTGCTTCAGCCGTAGGCAGCATACAGTATACTGTTCAATGCACTAGACCTGATGTGGCTTTCGCTTTGAGCGTAAGAAGTCGATATCAGTCGTGTGCCGGGAGGCACACTGGAGTGCAGTCAAGACTATCCTGAAGTACCTGAAAAGGACTAAGGACATGTTCTTGATCTACGGCGGTGGAGAGTTTGAAGGACAAGCATGCTAAAACTAAATCCAAACAATTGAATTATCATATTATTCATATATTTATGTAATCTAACATGCCAATAAAGCCATTTAAAAGCAAGTAGATCATGTCAAACACATAGATCTATGCCCCTTACATCGAACCGGGCTCTGATACCACTTGAAGGACAAGCGGATCCGCCCGGGAGCGCGAGCGGAAGCGAGAAAGCGAGAAAATGTGCACAAATTTAAATCAAATTTAAATATGCGAATCCCAAGAGGTTTACCCTTGGGTGCTCAACCGGGCGTTCGATGTAGGATGTGTAAATATTAAAACATATATTTAAACACATAGGGCATAGATGTATAAATGGAATCAATCAAAGCGTAATAAACCGTTACCTTTGATTGTTTAGCGTATGCTCCCGGCTACTAGCGTTGTTCCTTCTCCGGAATGCTCACGAAATCCAAACGTATGGATTCTCCAAAGGTGATCCACACCACACCGGAAGAAACACACGTTCTTCTTGCTAGAAAAGAACGGGTTTAGGAAGGAATCGGTTTAGGAGAAGAACACTATGAATTAGTGTTCTCTTAAACTTACTTTGTTCTTCTTCTTGATTCAAAATCAAGCGAAGAACACAAGTGTAAGAGAGGGAGGGAGCACGAAAATTGAGAGAGAGGAGAGGATTTTTGTCTTCTCTTTTTCCTAGAAAAAGATGAATAATGAATCACTTATGCTAGGTGTTGTATATTCTAATATATATACATAATTAATGTGATTATTGGAATGTGTCTAGGTTCATCCAAGGATGTCTAGATTCATTCCAATCAATCACCATCAATTCTTCAATCAAGCCTACCAAAATTTATGGTATGATCAAATCATACCAAAAGGGAAGAGCTTGATTGGAGTTGATTTGTCTCTTTCCAAAAGAGACAAGTCAACATACCACCTAGCATGAAACATGGCTGATTTGCTTCCTCGAAGGGAGCATGTCGGCCATATTTAATTAAGGGAAGAAGTCCAACTTCTTCCTATTCCAAATTAGGAATTATTTCTCCTCTCGGGTATAATTTAACGGACCGGGTTTTATCGTAATCCAATTACGACGAACCCAACATTAAATCCAATTTAATGTCAACTTAAATTATTCCCGTTGATCTTTTAATCCAATTAAAAGATCCAACGTCTCAATATCTCAACTTTCCATATTTAATCGAAAATCCAATTTATCGATTAAATGAAAGCCCGATACAATATCGGTCCGTCCATCCAATGAACTTTCCCTTAAGTAATCCAATTACTTATTTTATCCTTCGAGATTGACTCCAAGTCGATCTCTCAACCTGCTTGGTGATTTGTGTGTGACCCTTTAGGTTCACCCTCAGTTAGACTTGGGCCCGTGTCCCACAAGGGCCCGTTACCATGGGTGGCCGTCTAGCAACGGTTCATGGCACTAGAGACTAGGTGAATTGGCGTGAACATTTAGGCGCCGATTCCGTACGGGTACGATCCTTCCGTCTACCGTCTCCCGGCCTTAGTCTAGGGTATGGAATTAGGCGTCGGTTCCCATCCTTGACTAGGCATCTATGCTTAATACTCGAGACCACGTATGGTTCATTGCGTCGACACAGGAAACCATTCCCTGTTCGACCAACCACTGTGGCCACAGCTTCAAACAGCATGAACGTGTCTCCGAGTGCATAGGAGATACCTCTGTCACATACTGACAGGGGACGGATCCTCTTCTTGGAATCCACCGTCCTCGCTATACATTCCGACTGCACTGGACAAGGCTTATAATGATCATCTTACAGAATGATCACCTCTCGCCAGATCCAAGATACAGCCGTCCTGTGCACGTGACTGCCATGATTCCTCAAGTCTGAGGATTACTCCCGTACTATCGGAACCGGGGAAAACCAATCATACCGACCAAGCCTCCAAGGCTTCCATATGATGATCCCCGCGAGTTAGTCCAGTCGGCTCGACCCAGTCGACGAACCCATCAAGATCGTGTAGGCGGCCCACGCCTGTCGCCGATGAAGCACGGCACTCATCCAATGAACACGACTCTTGACGCAAGTCTCAATAGGACTCTCGATGCCCTGTCTCGAGGTCCTCGACTTGGAACGTTTTAGACCCAACTCTTAATCAGTTGGTTTCATGACCACCATCCAATGCGTGGCCCAACTGCACGAGTTGTTATCCATGGTCTGTGGGCTTTTGTTGCGATATAAATTAAACACCGTTTTAACAAATGTAAGATGAGCGCAACAAAGAAGGTACCATTGGTGACGAATACTCATCTTATTCATCACATATAATAATATAACATTCACATCAAGTTGTCGGATAGGTTACAAATTACCAAACCTATTGGCTTTCTGGTCACCTATTCCAACATGAAGTTAATATGATTACTAATTCTGCTTCATAGGTATTGGATACCGGGTGTGGTGCTCACATCTGCAATGATTTGCAGGCACTGCAAAGATGCAGAAGGCTAACCAAGGATGAGATGATCCTGAGGCTAGGCGATGGTAAGGCCGTTGCTGCGGAGGCCGTAGGATCACTAGAGTTACCCATTAGTGTCATGTTAGGATTGTACTGAACGACTGTTTCTATGTACCTAGCATGATTAAAAATATTGTTTCCATCCCGGTCCTTGATAAGGAGGGATATAAATTTACCATCAATAAAAATAGTTTTTTCATTATCAAAGGTGGTATTTCTCATTTGCTTGGTACATTGGTCAACGGTCTGTACATACTTCAACAGTCTAATTGGATTATGACTGCAGAACACAAACAAAAACGTGATGATCATAATAACGCACAGATACGGCATACGAGGTTAGGTCATATTTCTAAAGATAGGATAAGAAGGTTGGTGGACTCAAAGAGTCTAGAAATAGACGATTTGGACAACCTACCGACCTGCGAATCCTGTCTAAAGGGAAAGATGACCAAGAAACCCTTTGTTGGACAAAGTACGCTAGCCAGTGGTCTGTTGGATTTGATCCACATAGATGTCTGTGGTCCACTAAATACTCAGGCTAGAGGTGGGTACTCGTACTTCATAACCTTTACCGATGATCACTCACGGTATGGTTATGTTTACCTGATGAGGTACAAGTCTGAAGCCTTTGGAAGGTTTAAGGAATACAGACTTGAAGTAGAGAACCAAACCGGTCGAAAGTTCAAAGCCCTTCGATCGGACCGAGGTGGAGAGTATTTGAGTGGTGAGTTTACTGATTATCTAAAAGAGAATGGGATTCTCTCTCAGTGGACCCCTTCTGGAACACCGCAGCTTAATGGTGTGTCTGAAAGGAGGAATCGGACCTTGTTGGACATGGTCCGATCCATGATGAGTTTTACCGAACTCCCCCTTTCTTTCTGGGGATACGCTCTTGAGACGGCGGCCAAAGTTTTGAACTTGGCGCCATCTAAAAGGTATCCCAGACGCCATATGAGATATGGCATGGCAAGCCTGCCTCCTACAAATACTTGAAAGTGTGGGGTAGCCCCGCATATGTCAAGAGATTAGTGGAGATAAACTGGACTCGAGGTCTAGTTTATGCAGGTTCATCGGCTATCCGAAAGAAACTGCGGGGTATTATTTCTATGATCCCTCCGAGCAAAAGGTTTTTGTCTCGCGAACCGCAGTGTTCTTGGAAAAAGGTTTTCCATCGGATAGTCGACGCGATGAGGTGCTCCTTGAGGAATCAAGTGAGGTACCCCATGAGGCGGCAGTGACATCTGAGCCAGTGGTTTCCACTGATATTGTCCCAGTCCTCCGTAGGTCGGCCAGAGTATCCCATGCACCTGATAGGTATGGATTTCTGGGCCTGACCGGTCAGTTGGATAATGATCCAAAGACATACGGAGAAGCGATGTCGGACATTGATTCGGACAAGTGGCTTGAGGCCATGAAATCCGAGATGGACTCGATGGGTACAAACAAGGTTTGGACCCTAGTAGATCCACCTAAAGGGGTTAAACCCGCAGGGTGTAAATGGGTCTACAAACGTAAGCTTGGAGCTGACGGGGAGGTTACAACCTTCAAAGCCAGGCTTGTGGCGAAAGGTTATACTCAACGACCCGGAGCCGATTTTGAGGAAACCTACTCGCCCGTAGCAATGGCCAAGTCCATTCGGATACTGCTTGCCATAGCAGCATGGTATGACTATGAAATATGGCAGATGGACGTGAAAACGGCTTTCCTCAACGGTTTCGTAGAGGAAGAGATCTATATGGATCAGCCGGAAGGTTTCACAACTGTTGGAGAAGAGCAGAAGGTCTGCCATCTCCAAAGGTCCATCTATGGCCTCAAACAAGCTTCCCGAAGCTGGAACATACGTTTTGATGAAGTCATACGGGGATATGATTTCACCAAGAATGAGTCCGATCCTTGTGTATACAAGAAGATCAGTGGGAGCTCATTATGCGTTTCTGGTGCTTTACGTGGATGACATCTTGCTCAATGGGAATAACGCTAAGATGTTGGGTACCACCAAAGCTTGGTTGTCAACACAATTCTCCATGAAAGATATGGGCGAGGCATCCTACATCCTTGGCATCAAGATCTATAGGAATAGATCTAAAAGGATGTTAGGAATGGCCCAATCCTCGTATATTGAGAAAGTCTTGAAGAGATTCAAGATGGAGAACTCATAACGAGGATTCCTTCCTATGAGGCATGGAATTAAGTTATCCAAGAAGCAGTCTCCTAAGATTGATGAGGAGCTTAAAAGGATGTTGGACATCCCCTATGCTTCAGCCGTAGGTAGCATACAATATACTGTTCAATGCACTAGACCTGATGTGGCTTTCGCTTTGAGCGTAACAAGTCGATATCAGTCGTGTGCCGGGAGGCACACTGGAGTGCAGTCAAGACTATCCTGAAGTACTTGAAAAGGACTAAGGACATGTTCTTGATCTACGGCGGTGGAGTGTTGATACTGGAAGGCTATAGTGACGCTAGCTTCCAGTCGGATGACGATGATGCCATGTCTCAGTCTGGTTATGTGTTCAGACTTAATGGTGGCATGGTTACTTGGAAGGGTCCAAGTAGGCTACCACGGTGGACTCCACCATAGAGAATTTTGAATACATAGCGGCTTTGGAAGCTGCCAAGGAGTGGTTTGGTTGATGAGCTACATCCAAGGGTTAGATGTAGTACCTAGCATTGCTAAGCCTGTAATTATCTTTTATGATAACAACGGGGCGATAGCGCTAGCAAAGGAACCGAGATCTCATCACGATCCAAGCATATTCTTAGACGCTACTATCTGCTTAGAGAGATGAATAGCAGAAGTGACGTTCGGTTGGACCGAGTCAGCTCCGCAGAAAACATAGCAGATCCATTTGCTAAGCCCATGTCGCAAATTGCCCATACTCACCATATGAATAAGAGGTTTGAGGCAAATGGGTGATTGGCTTTAGGTCAAGTGGGAGATTGTTAGAATAGGTGGCCAGAAAGCCAATAGGTTTGGCGATTTGTAACCTATCTGAAAACTTGATGTAAATGCAATATTATTATGTGATGAATAAGATGAGTATTCGTCCAATGGTACCTTCTTTGTTGCGCTCATCTTACATTTGTTAAAACGGTGTTTAACTTATATCGCAATAAAGCCCACAGACCATGGATAACAACTCATGCAGTTGGGCCACGCATTGGATGGTGGTCATGAAACCAACTGATTAAGAGTTGGGTCTAAAACGTTCCAAGTCGAGGACCTCGAGACAGGGCATCGAGAGTCCTATTGAGACTTGCGTCAAGAGTCGTGTTCATTGGATGAGTGCCGTGTTTCATCGGCGACAGGCGTGGGACGCCTACACGATCTTGATGGGTTGGTCGACTGGGGTCGAGCTGACTGGACTGACTCGCGGGGATCATCATATGGAAGCCTTGGAGGCTTGGTCGGTATGATTGGTTTTTCCCCGGTTCCGATAGTACGGGAGTAATCCTCAGACTTGAGGAATCATGGCAGTCGCGTGCACATGATGACTGTTTCTTGGATATGGCGAGAGGTAATCATTCTGTAAGATGATTATCATAAGCCTTGTCCAGTGCAGTCGGAATGTGTAGCGAGGATGGTGGATTCCAAGAAGAGGATCCGTCCCCTGTCAGTATGTGACAGAGGTATCTCCTATGCACTCGGAGACATGTTCATGCTGTTTGAAGCTATGGCCATAGTGGTTGGTCGAACAGGGAATGGTTTCCTGTGTCGACGCAATGAAGCATACGTGGTCTCGAGTATTAAGCATAGATGCCTAGTCAAGGATGGGAACCGACGCCCAATTCCATACCCTAGACTAAGGCCGGGAGACGGTAGACGGAAGGATCGTACCCGTACGGAATCGGCGCCTAAATGTTCACGCCAATTCACCTAATCTCTAGTGCCATGGACGGGCCGATATTGTATCGGGCTTTCATTTAATCGGTAAATTGGATTTTCGATTAAATATGGAAGGTTGAGATGTTGAGACGTTGGATCTTTTAATTGGATTAAAAGATCAACGGGAATAATTTAAGTGAACATTAAATTGGATTTAATATTGGGTTCGTCGTAATTGGATTACGATAAAACCCGGTCCGTTAAATTATACCCGAGAGGAGAAATAATTCCTACTTTGGAATGGAAAGAAGTTGGACTTCTTTCCTTAATTAAACATAGCCGACACGCTCCCTTGGAGGAAGCAAAATCAGCCATGTTTCATGCTAGGTGGTATGTTGACTTATCTCTTTTGGAAAGAGACAAAATCAACTCCAATCAAGTTCTTCCCTTTTGGTATGATTTGATCATACCATAAATTTTGGTAGGCTTGATTGAAGAATTGATGGTGATTGATTGGAATGAATCTAGACATCCTTGGATGAACCTAGACACATTCCAATAATCACATTAATTATGTATATATATTAGAATATACAATACCAAGCATAAGTGATTCATTATTCATCTTTTTCTAGGAAAAAGAGAAGACAAAAATCCTCTCCTCTCTCTCAATTTTCGTGCTCTCTCCCTCTCTCACACTTGTGTTCTTCACTTGATTTTGAATCAAGAAGAAGAACAAAGTAGGTTTAAGAGAACACTAATTCATAGTGTTCTTCTCTTAAACCGATTCCTTCTAAACCCGTTCTTTTCTAGCAAGAAGAACGTGTGTTTCTTCCGGTGTGGTGTGGATCACCTTTGGAGAATCCATACGTTTGGATTTCGTGAGCATTCCGGAGAAGGAACAACGCTAGTAGCCGGGAGCATACGCTAAACAATCAAAGGTAACGGTTTATTACACTTTGATTGATTTCATTTATATATCTATGCCCTATGTGTTTAAATATATGTTTTAATATTTACACATCCTACATCGAACGCCAGGTTGAGCACCCAAGGGTACACCCCTTGGGATTCGCGTATTTTGAATTTGATTTAAATTTACGCACTTTCCACGCTTTCTCGCTTCCGCTCGCGCTTCTGGGCGGATTCGCTTGTCCTTCAATCCCAAGATAGAATAAAAAGATTGGTAGACTCAAAGAACCTAGAGGTAGGGGACTTGGGTGAGCTACAAACTTGTGAATCTTGTCTAAGAGGGAAAATGAGCAAGAAGCCCTTTTTAGGACAAAGCAGGCTTGCCATAGGTCTGTTGGACTTGGTCCATACAGACGTATGTGGACCACTAAGGACGTAGGCCCGAGGTGGGTTCTCCTACTTCATAACCTTTACCGATGATCATTCACGGTATGGTTATGTTTACCTAATGAGGTACAAGTCTGAAGCTCTTGAGAGGTTTAAAGAATTCAGACTTGAAGTAGAGAACCAGACCAACTGCAAAATTAAAGTCCTACAGTCAGACCAAGGGGGTGAATACCTTAGTACCGAGTTCCTTAATTATCTAAAAGAAAATGGTATAATTTTAGAATGGACACCTCCCGGGACACCATAATTAAATGGTGTCTCTGAAAGGAGGAATCGAACCCTGTTGGACATGGTTCGATCCATGATGAGTTTTACCAAATTGCCATTGTCCTTTTGGGGCTACGCATTGGAAACGGCGGCCAAGTTGCTAAATTTGGCGCCAACCAGTGTATTAACCCAAACGCCATACGAGATATGGCACGGCAAGCCTGCATCCTACAACTACTTGAAAGTGTGGGGTAGTCCCGCATACATCAAGAGGTTAGTGGGAGATAAGCTAGAATCCAGGTCTAGCTTATGCAGGTTCATTGGATACCTTAAAGAAACTGCGGGTTATTACTTTTATGACCCTTGGAACAAAAGGTGTTTATTTGAAGAAATGCAGTGTTCTTGGAGCAAGGCTTCCCAGAGGATATCCAACCTGATTAACTGATCCTTGAGGAATCAAGTGATGGAATCCAGTCATCAGAGGTAGCCGCAGAATCCTCACTTAGAGGATTCAGGATTGACACCCGAAGGGCTGACCGACCCCGAGAAGTCCAACGTGCTAGGCATGAAGGACAGACTCAGGAACAGCCAGCCCCGGTACCTGAACCGCCAGCTCCTATACAGTCAGTGCCCACAGTCACCACTGATGTTCCCGTTCTCCGTAGGTCTACTAGAGAGTCCAGACCTCCAGTGAGATATGGCTTTCTAAATACGACCGGTCTTCTGGATAACGATCCTAAGACATACGGAGAGTTATGTCTGACATCGACTCCGGGAAATGGCTTGAGGCCATAAAAACCGAAATGGACTCCATGAGCGAGAACCAAGTCTGGAGACTTGTAGATCCACTGAAAGGTGTTAAGCCAGTTGGCTGTAAGTGGGTCTACAAGCGCAAACTTGGCGTTGATGGAGAAGTCACAACCTTTAAGGCTAGGCTTGTAGCTAAGGGATACACTCAACGACCCAGGGTCGATTTTGAGGATACCCACTCGCCGGTAGCCATGGCTAAATCCATTCGGATCCTGCTCGCCATAGCAGCATGGTATGACTATGAGATATGGCAGATGGATGTGAAAACGGCCTTCCTCAATGGCTTCGTTGAGGAAGAGATCTATATGGATCAACCGAAGGGTTTCACAGTAACTGGAGAAGAACAGAAGGTCGTCTCCAGAAGTCCATCTATGGCCTCAAACAAGCATCCCGAAGTTGGAACATTCGCTTCGATGAAGTAATACGGGGCTATGACTTCATCAAAAATGAATCCGACCTTTGTGTATACAAGAAGGTCAGTGGGAGCTCTATAGTGTTCCTGGTGCTTTATGTGGATGATATTCTGCTCATTGGTAGTGATATCAGAATATTGGGTGACACAAAAGCTGAAAGATTATGTGGATCGTCCCGGGAAAAGCGCGAATGCGGAAGCGCGGTATAATTAAAAATTAAAACGGAATTTAAACATGCTTTTAAATTAAAAACACGTTTCAAAGGGTGTGCCTTTGAAATTTTCCCGGGCATTCGGTGTATCTCATGAAGGTATAACATAAAATAAATCATGGAGGCCATAGGGTTGAAAATTAAAGAGGGACGAAAATTTAAAACGAGACCTACCCGTTGTCGTTTTCGTCTTCAACGGCTACACGCGTTGTTCCCCGTTTTGCACCAAGATCCCGTCTTTGAGACCCTCTAATTCGTGACACACGATCCACCCACGTATCTTGCACGTCGTGCTAGCAACGAACAAGTGTATAATTTTGGAGTGGATGAATCAATAACACATTATCAATTAATGGTATTGATTCATCAAGATTCTAATGTTCCAAGAACAAATGAATCAAGAAAACTATTTTCTTGAGAGAGAGAGGGGCGGACGAGAGAGATGGGAGAGAGAGAGAAACCGTGTGTGTGTGTTGTGTGTGTGTGTTGGAGTTTCATCATCATGTAAATTGTAGGATGCTAGGGGTTTATATAGAAGAGGAGTTTAATCCTCTTTAAACTCCTCTTTTAAGAACTCTAATTTGATTAGGATTTTGACCTAGTCAAAGTCCTAGTCAAACTAATGTTTTGACCTAGTCAAAACGATCCTAGCCATCCATCTCTCCCATTAATCTCAACCGTTGATTTAATTTAATTTAATGGAAATATTTAAAACCTATTTAAATATTTCCAAGAGGCTAAAATAAATATAAATATTATTTAAGCCCATTAAATAAATCCCTTTGATAAATCCAATTTATCAATTTAATTCCTTCTATCAAATAGAAAGAATTATTTCTCCAAGAAAAATAAAGGTCCCGATTAAATCTAATTTAATCATTCCTTCACTCCAATATTTAATTCCAAATTAAATATTTAATTGTGTGTGGATAGTGTGTGACTCTTTAGGTTCACCATTCAGCTAGACTTGGTCGGATTCCTAGAATCCGTCCGTTACCATGGGTGGCCATCTAGCAACGGTCCATGGCACTAGAGACTAGGTGAAATATTCAGGGATGAACATTTAGGCTCTAACAGTACGCTTGTCCTTCTGTCTTCGGTCTCATCACTTAGTGTCTAGGGCACGGATAACGCAGGCACCCATCTTGGACCTAAGTGTCGGTCTGTCCTCACTAAACGCCGCAAGGGAAACCTTCCCTTCTGTTCAGTCACTGTGGCCACAGTTTTAGGGACAAGACCTAGAGCATAAATGAGACTCAACTGTCAAAACCTATTGACAGGAGACAGATCCTTTCTTGGAAACTACTGTCACTTTGCACACCAGGACTGCACTAGACATGGCTTATGACTACCAAAGAGAATTCTGGCAATCTCTCACCATATCTAAGATACAGTTCTGATGTACAGGTAAACTCAGTAATTCCTCAAGTCAAAGGACTTGACCTGTACCGTTGGAACCGGGAATACTCGTCATACCTTGCAAACCATACTCAAGGTCCTCCGTAAGACGGTTCCCACGAGTCACCTCAGTCAGCTGCATCCTAGCAGGCTAACCCACTAACACTGCTTAGACGATCCTCGTCACCCGTCGATGAAACACGACAGCAGATGCTTAGTGCAAGTCTCAAATGGAATCCCGGTACCCATTTTCGGGATTCCTTGACTTGGAGATTTCCGGACTGATTCGGGAAGACTGATTTCATGGACCTACCTCCAAGCGTAGTCCCAGTCCCCGAAATCGAATCTCAGTCCGTGGGCTCTGTTTGCGTAGTGAACAGATATGGAAAAATAGGTGCAAGTGAACACAAACAAAATAATGCCAAATGAAAATTCACTTCTTTATTCATTAATGATTTATCAAAACACCTATAATTGTCTAGACATAGGTTACATATACCCGCCAAAATTGGCTTACATGGTCACCTATTCTAACAATCTCCCACTTGACCTTTAAAGCCAATCACCCATATGCCTAATCCCCATCTTCTCAAGATGTTGCGTATGAGCACTTTGCGACATAGGCTTTGTCAGCGGGTCTGCTGTGTTGTTTGCTGAGTTGACTCGGTCCATCCGAACGTCACCTCTTCCTACCATTTCTCTAAGAAGATGGTAGCGTCTAAGAATGTGTTTGGAACGGTGGTGAGATCTCGGTTCCTTCGCTTGCGCTATTGCACCGTTGTTATCACAGAAGATGACAACGGGCTCGGCGATGCTAGGCACCACACCCAACTCTTGGATGTAGTTTCTCATCCAAACCGCTTCCTTGGCAGCTTCTGAAGCTGCTATGTATTCAGCCTCAGTGGTGGAGTCAGCAGTGGTTGCTTGCTTGGAACTTTTCCAAGCCACTACTCCTCCGTTGAGCTTGAATACATACCCCGATTGAGACTTGGCATCATCGTCATCAGACTGGAAGCTGGCGTCGCTAAAGCCTTTCCAGAATTAGTTTTCCATTGCCATAGACTAAGAACATTTCCTTAGTCCTCCTTAGGTACTTAAGGATGCCCTTAACTGCATTCCAATGTGCCTCTCCTGCACAGGACTGATATCTGCTAGTCACGCTCAAAGCGTATGCAATGTCAGGCCTGGTGCAGTGGACCGCATATTGGATGCTACCTACGGCAGAAGCATAGGGGATGACTTTCATCTTTTCAAGTTCCTCATCAGTCTGCGGGGACTGTTTCTTGGACAACTTGATCCCATGCCTCATAGGAAGGAACCCTCGTTTGGAGTTGTCCATTCGATATCTCTTTAGGACTTTCTCCATATACGAGTTTTGGGTGAGCCCTAACATCCTTTTAGATCTGTCCCTGACAATATGGATGCCTAGGATGTAGGATGCTTCACCCAAGTCCTTCATGGAAAACTTGGTTGACAGCCATGCTTTCGTGTTTCCTAACATTCTGACGTCATTTCCAATGAGCAGAATGTCATCCACGTAAAGCACTAGGAACACTATGGAGCTCCCACTGACCTTCTTGTATACACAAGGGTCGGATTCGTTTTTGATGAAGTCATAACCCCGTATTACCTCATCAAATCGAATGTTCCAACTCCGGGAAGCTTGTTTGAGGCCATAGATGGACTTCTGGAGACGACAGACTTTCTGTTCTTCTCCAGCGACCGTGAAACCCTCCGGCTGATCCATATAGATCTCTTCTTCAACGAAGCCGTTGAGGAAGGCCGTTTTCACGTCCATCTGCCATATTTCATAGTCATACCATGCTGCTATGGCAAGCAGGATCCGAATGGATTTAGCCATGGCTATTGGCGAGTAGGTATCCTCAAAAATCGACCCCGGGTCGTTGAGTGTATCCCTTAGCTACAAGCCTAGCCTTGAAGGTAGTGACCTCTCCATCAACGCCGAGTTTGCGCTTGTAGACCCACTTACAGCCCACTGGCTTAACACCTTTCGGTGGATCTACAAGTCTCCAAACTTGGTTCTCGCTCATGGAGTCCATTTTGGTTTTCATGGCCTCAAGCCATCTCCCAGAGTCGATGTCTGACATCGCTTCCCCGTATGTCTTAGGATCGTTATCCAGAAGATCGGTCGCACCTAGAAATCCATATCTCACTGGAGGTCTGGATTCTCTAGTGGACCTTCGGAGAACGGGAACGTTAGTGGTAACTGTGGGCGCTGACTGTATCGGAGCCGGCGGTTCAGGGGCCGGGGCTGGCCTGCCTTGAGGTTGTCCTTCATGCCTAGCATGTTGGACTTCTCTAGGTAGGTCAGTCCTCCTAGTGTCTATCCTGAATCCTCTAGGTGAGGTTTCCGCGACTGTTTCTGATGACTGAGTTCCATCACTTGATTCCTCAAGGATCAGCTCATCAGGTTGGATATCCTCTGGGAAGCCTTGCTCCAAGAATACTGCATTCCTTGAAACAAATACCTTTTGTTCCAAAGGGTCATAAAAGTAATAACCCGCAGTTTCTTTAGGGTATCCAACGAACCTGCATAGGCTAGACCTGGATTCTAGCTTATCTCCCACTAACCTCTTGACGTATGCGGGGCTACCCCACACTTTCAAGTAGTTGTAGGATGCAGGCTTGCCGTGCCATATCCCATATGGCGTTTGGGTCACTACACTAGTAGGCGCCAAATTCAATAACTTGGCTGCCGTTTCTAATGCATAACCCCAAAACGATAGGGGCAATTTGGTAAAACTCATCATGGAACGAACCATGTCCAACAGGGTTCGGTTCCTCCTTTCAGAGACGCCATTTAGCTGTGGTGTTCCGGGAGGTGTCCATTCTGATATTATACCATGATCCTTTAGATAATCTAGGAATTCGGCACTAAGGTATTCACCGCCTCGGTCTGACCGTAGGACTTTAATTTTGCAGTTGGTTTGATTCTCCACTTCAAGTCTGAATTCTTTAAACCTCTCAAGAGCTTCAGACTTGTACCTCATCAGGTAAACATAACCATACCGTGAATGATCATCGGTGAAGGTTATGAAGTAGGAGAACCCACCTCGGGCCTGCGTCCTTAGTGGTCCACACACGTCTGTATGGACCAAGTCCAACAGACCTGTGGCAAGCCTGCTTTGTCCTACAAAGGGCTTCTTGGTCATTTTCCCTCTTAGACAAGATTCACAAGTTGGTAGATCACTCAAGTCCCCAACCTCTAGGCTCTTTGAGTCTACCTACCTTTTCATCCTATCTTGGGATATGTGACCTAGCCTAGCGTGCCACAGACGTGCGTTCCCGTTATTATCTAATTTCCGTTTGTGTTGAGCGTTAAGAACGAAATTCGTTTGTTGCAAGATATAGAGCCCATTATGTAATGTACCAAGTAGATGAGCAATTGCACACCTCATCAAATAAAAGCAATTTTTATTGATTTTAAACTCATAACCATTATTGTCTAACAATGGAATGGAAATGATGTTTTTAATCATACTGGGTACAAAATAAACTTGCTCTAATTCTATGCTAATGGTATCACTAATAACTAAAGTGGCGGATCCTACTGCTTCTGCCGAGATGGCCTTGCCATTTCCGAGCTTCAGGATCATGTCCCCGCTACTTAGTTTTCTGCTTTTTTTTCAACACCTGCAGATCATTGCAAATGTGAGCTCCACAGCCGGTATCCAATACCCAAGAGGCAGAATTAGTGACCATGTTAACCTCAATCACAAATATACCTTGGTTTGAGAAGAGTTTGGGGCACTCTCTCTTCCAATGCCCTTTCTCACGGCAGTTGATACATATGTCATATGCCTTTGACTGTTGCTTGGAGACAACCTTTCCCTTACCTTTGCCTTTCCCCTCTTTGGCAATGGGAACACTCTGAGTGTTCGTAGCTGCTATGACTGCCTTTCCCTTCCCTTTCTTCCTTTTCCAACGTCCGGCGCCCTTGCCTTTCGTCTTGGAAGTAGAAGCACCTCCAAACAATACCGAAGGCGTGGACTTCTTAGTCGTTGCCTCGTATTGCACCAACATATTGATCAACTCATGAATACCCTTCTCAAGTGCATTCATGTTGTAGTTGACAATAAATTGATCAAAGGAGGGTGGGAGTGACTGAAGGATCACATCTATGTACGTTTCGTTATCGAGACCTGCCTTTAGGTCCTCGAGCTTTTCCACTAGGGTAAGCATTTTAACCCCATGTTCTTGTACAGAGGATCCTTCTGTCATTTTAGTTCCAAAGAACGCCTTGGTCGCGACATACCTAGTATGCCGGTCCGGGACTGCATAGCAATCCTTAAGGCGAGCCATTATGGAAGGGACATCGTCTAGCCTTTCATATTGCTTCTGAATCTCATTGGTCATCGAAGCAAGTATGATGCTACGAACCTTCCGGTTATCCTTATGCCAAGTCTCGAACGTCTCACGTTCCTCTGGCGTGGATGCTTCCGGTAAGGTCCTAGGGAGAGGCTCGTCCATGACGTAGCCTTGGTTCTCATAATCCAGGACTATCCTGAGATTGCGCAACCAGTCGTTGTAGTTGGTTCCATTAAATTTGTTTTGTCTCAAGAATGGTTGAAAGTGGGTTCTTAGACATTTTAAAATCTACATGTTGAAAAACAACGCCCGATCAGCAGAAAGTAAAGACGGTGGTTTGATAAAAAAATAATTAAATGCTTGGTCTTTAGTCATTTAATCCTCCCACTATTTATACGAAAACACGGTACTCTCAAACGTAGTTTTCGGGAAATCCTTTCCTAGTGGGCTTGGGATCCACAGCGATTTTTCCCATACCCCGCTTTTACGATTCGCATGGAAAAGATCCTGTGGGAGGTATTCCATACCATTCTCGTTCCACGAGATTCCCAAGATTATTGCCTCACCCTTTTGCATGATCCCGAGGACTCCAAGCGAATCATGCTAATTAGGCGTTAGACCCGACCCAATCGACCGAGCCATGGACCCACTAGTACCCCCACGACTCGTGAGACAGGTAGCAGCAGCCCATTTTTCGTTCATGACATAGTGCAGCTTCTTTTAAGTACAATAACGTGCCACGACTCGTGAGACCACGCTATTGACCTAAAACAGCTTCCTCACTATGCCACGGATTGGAAGGCATGGACAAACTCCTAGAGTTCATGTCCACTTTATCTAGGGTCTAATATTTCAACATTGGTCCAACCAATGTGAGAGTAATAATGACCGAGATCTCATACTATATCCATACATTCATCCAAAAAAATGCATAAATGAAATTCATCCATAGCAGTTATACATGATAAATAAAACCCATTCATCCATCACAATAACCACATGCAAAATTAAAGCCTAGCACGCCCCTGTTGGATGATCACAAGCCCGAATCCTATGCGATCCACTGAGCCCGCAGTGGATCTATGGTCAATCTAGGGTTGGTCCTATACTATTACAATAATAGTAACCCAATCATCATTCTGATGGGCCTTGGTCTCTTTTTCTCTTTCTTCACTTCATGGAAAACGCCAAGGGACCTCCGGTCTGTGCTCTCCATGTGGTCCTTCCTTCTTCTCCACCAATTACAAAAAATGGAAACCTCACTCCTAGTCTACTCTCATTACATATAAAAAATTAGAAACCCCAGCGAAACCCCGGGGGGAGTACATAAGGAGGGAGGTAGAAAGCCTTATTATTCCAAGGCACTAGAAAGAGAGAAGGAGAAAGCAGTTTAAAAAGGCACACAGGCCCAACAGTAAATCAAACCATACATTCGGTCTAGGGCTCGTGATCATCCATTTCCATCCAACACACATAATTACATGATCCAATCACATAATCATAATATTCCAACAACACATGATTTCCAATCACATCAATCCAAGATGAAAATAAATGAACATGTGCGTAACGTGTGAAAATAAAATATAGATATTGGCAATGTAAAATTTTTCGTTTTAGGAAAACCTTTCCTCATTATTTTAAGTAAAATAACCCCGGGATTCCAAATCCATTTATTTTACTCCTAAAATAATGTCTTTAGGAATTTAGGAAAAATTGAACCCAAAAAACGAATTTTTCAGAATTAATTCAAAATTAAAACTGAAAATAAATTTAAAAAATAAAATTACACTAGGGTTTCAAAACCCTAGCCAAGGAGCCGCCGGCCGCCGCCGCCTGCAGCAGTCGGCCGCCGGGCGCGCAGGGCAGCAGGCCCTGCCTGCCGCCTCTGCGCGCGCGCAGGCACCGCCTTGCCGGGCGCGCGCGCGCAGGCCCCTGCCTGTGTGCGCGCGCGCCTGGCCGGCATCAGTCTGCGCGGCCTGGCGCATCGGCAGGCCGACGCGCGCGCAGGCTCCTTTGCCTGTGCGCCGCGCGCTGGCCTGCTGGCCACCGGCCGCGTCCCTGCGTCGTGCGCAGAGCGCGCGCGCAGACGCGCACTGGGCGTGCCTGCCGGGCACGCGCGCAGACGCCTCCGTCTGCGTGCGCGCGCGCCTGGCGGCGCGCCTGGTGCCCGTCCGCGCGCGGGCTCCTCCGCCCGCCAGCCTTGCGCGCGCGCGCGCATGGGCGCGCCTGCCGGGCGCGCGCGCGCAGACACCTCTGTCTGCCCGCGCGCGCGCCTGGAGGCGTTTCCATGCGCGCACGCCCGCGCGCAGCCAACCCGGCTGCGTGCTGCCCCTGCGCGGCCGGCAGCGCGCGCGCGCGCGCAGGCTTCCCATGCCTGCGCGCGTCTGCCCTGCCGGCAGCGCTCGGCTGCGCGCGGCCAGCCTTCCCGGCTGGCCGGTTGTAACGTTTTTCTCGTTTTTTCAGATTAATTCCCATCCCGATTCCCAAGAAAAACAGAAAATACCAATATTCAGCAATTCACACGAATTAAAAGCAATAAAATAACATGCTTCAAGAATCAAGAAATTCAAGATTTAATAACAACATGCTATTTCACGTTTCATGCTTAAAACGCACATAAACCCTAGGCCTATACACCGAACCGGGCTCTGATACCACTGAAAGATTATGTGGATCGTCCCGGGAAAAGCGCGAATGCGGAAGCGCGGTATAATTAAAAATTAAAACGGAATTTAAACATGCTTTTAAATTAAAAACACGTTTCAAAGGGTGTGCCTTTGAAATTTTCCCGGGCATTCGGTGTATCTCATGAAGGTATAACATAAAATAAATCATGGAGGCCATAGGGTTGAAAATTAAAGAGGGACGAAAATTTAAAACGAGACCTACCCGTTGTCGTTTTCGTCTTCAACGGCTACACGCGTTGTTCCCCGTTTTGCACCAAGATCCCGTCTTTGAGACCCTCTAGTTCGTGACACACGATCCACCCACGTATCTTGCACGTCGTGCTAGCAACGAACAAGTGTATAATTTTTGAGTGGATGAATCAATAACACATTATCAATTAATGGTATTGATTCATCAAGATTCTAATGTTCCAAGAACAAAAGAATCAAGAAAACTATTTTTCTTGAGAGAGAGAGGGGCGGACGAGAGAGATGGGAGAGAGAGAGAAACCGTGTGTGTGTGTTGTGTGTGTGTGTTGGAGTTTCATCATCATGTAAATTGTAGGATGCTAGGGGTTTATATAGAAGAGGAGTTTAATCCTCTTTAAACTCCTCTTTTAAGAACTCTAATTTGATTAGGATTTTGACCTAGTCAAAGTCCTAGTCAAACTAATGTTTTGACCTAGTCAAAACGATCCTAGCCATCCATCTCTCCCATTAATCTCAACCGTTGATTTAATTTAATTTAATGGAAATATTTAAAACCTATTTAAATATCTCCAAGAGGCTAAAATAAATATAAATATTATTTAAGCTCATTAAATAAATCCCTTTGATAAATCCAATTTATCAATTTAATTCCTTCTATCAAATAGAAAGAATTATTTCTCCAAGAAAAATAAAGGTCCCGATTAAATCTAATTTAATCATTCCTTCACTCCAATATTTAATTCCAAATTAAATATTTAATTGTGTGTGGATAGTGTGTGACTCTTTAGGTTCACCATTCAGCTAGACTTGGTCGGATTCCTAGAATCCGTCCGTTACCATGGGTGGCCATCTAGCAACGGTCCATGGCACTAGAGACTAGGTGAAATATTCAGGGATGAACATTTAGGCTCTAACAGTACGCTTGTCCTTCTGTCTTCGGTCTCATCACTTAGTGTCTAGGGCACGGATAACGCAGGCACCCATCTTGGACCTAAGTGTCGGTCTGTCCTCACTAAACGCCGCAAGGGAAACCTTCCCTTCTGTTCAGTCACTGTGGCCACAGTTTTAGGGACAAGACCTAGAGCATACATGAGACTCAACTGTCAAAACCTATTGACAGGAGACAGATCCTTTCTTGGAAACTACTGTCACTTTGCACACCAGGACTGCACTAGACATGGCTTATGACTACCAAAGAGAATTCTGGCAATCTCTCACCATATCTAAGATACAGTTCTGATGTACAGGTAAACTCAGTAATTCCTCAAGTCAAAGGACTTGACCTGTACCGTTGGAACCGGGAATACTCGTCATACCTTGCAGACCATACTCAAGGTCCTCCGTAAGACGGTTCCCACGAGTCACCTCAGTCAGCTGCATCCTAGCAGGCTAACCCACTAACACTGCTTAGACGATCCTCGTCACCCGTCGATGAAACACGACAGCAGATGCTTAGTGCAAGTCTCAAATGGAATCCCGGTACCCATTTTCGGGATTCCTTGACTTGGAGATTTCCGGACTGATTCGGGAAGACTGATTTCATGGACCTACCTCCAAGCGTAGTCCCAGTCCCCGAAATCGAATCTCAGTCCGTGGGCTCTGTTTGCGTAGTGAACAGATATGGAAAAATAGGTGCAAGTGAACACAAACAAAGTAATGCCAAATGAAAATTCACTTCTTTATTCATTAATGATTTATCAAAACACCTATAATTGTCTAGACATAGGTTACATATACCCGCCAAAATTGGCTTACATGGTCACCTATTCTAACAAAAGCATGGTTTCAACCCAGTTTTCCATGAAGGATTTGGGTGAAGCCTCCTACATCCTAGGCATCCAGATCATCAGGGACAAATCTAAAAGGATGTTAGGGCTCACTCCAAACTCGTATATGGAGAAAGTCCTAAAGAGATATCGGATGGACAACTCCAAACGAGGATTCCTTCCCATGAGGCATGGGATCAAGTTATCCAAGAAACAGTCCCCGCAGATTGATGAGGAACTTGAAAGGATAAAGGTCATCCCCTATGCTTCGGCCGTAGGTAGCATCCAATATGCAGTCCACTGCACCAGGCCTGACATTGCTCACGCTTTAAGCGTAACAAGCAGATATCAGTCTTGTGCGGGAGAGGCACATTGGAATGCTGTTAAGGGCATCCTTAAGTACCTAAAGAGGACTAAGGAAATATTCTTAGTCTATGGCAATAGAGAACTGATCCTGGAAGGATTTAGCGACGCTAGCTTCCAGTTTGATGACGATGATGCCAAGTCTCAATCGGGTTATGTATTCAGGCTCAATGGAGGAGCAGTGGCTTCGAAAAGTTCCAAGCATGCAACCACTGCTGACTCCACCACAGGGCCGAATACATAGCAGCTTCAGAAGCTACGAAGGAAGCGGTTTGGATGAGATACTACATCCAAGAGTTGGGTTTGGTGCCTAGCATCGCTGAGCCCGTTGTCATCTTTTGTGATAACAACGGTGCAATAGTGCAAGCAAAGGAACCGAGATCTCATCACCGTTCCAAACATATTCTTAGACGCTACCATCTTCTAAGAGAAATGGTAGGAAGAGGTAACGTTCGGATGGACCGATTCAACTCAGCAGACAACACAGCAGATCCGTTAACAAAGCCTATGTCGCAGAGCGCTCAAACGCAACATCTTGAGAAGATGGGGATTAGACATATGGGCGATTGGCTTTAAAGGTCAAGCGGGAGATTGCTAGAATAGGTGACCATATAGCCAATCTTGGCGAGCAAAATATAACCTATGTCTAGACAATTTCAGTGTTTCGATAAATTTATTAATGAATTAAGAAGTGAATTCATTTCGCATTACTTTGTTTGTGTTCACTTTATCTGCATTTCATATCTGTTCACTACACAAACAAAGCCCACGGACTGAAAACATATTTTGGGGACTGGGACTATGCTTGGAGGTAGGTCCATGAAATCAGTCCCGCCGAATGATGAAGGGCTAGGACTATTTATAGAGGAAGAGTTTAATCCTCTTCAAACTCCAACTCTAGAATACTAATTTGACTAGGGTTTTGACCTAGTCAAAGTCCTAGTCAAAGTAGTAATTTGACCTAGTCAAATTAATCCTAGCCATCCATCTCTCCTTTTAATCTCAACCATTAATTTAATTTAATGGAAGATTTGAAACCTATTTAAATATTCCAAAGGGCAATAAATAAATATAATAAATATAAATATTTATTCTTGGCCTATTAAATTAATTTTCTAATAAATCTAATTTATTAGATTAATCCTTTTTATCTAATAAAAGGAATTAATTCTCTCCAAGAAAATAAAGGACCCTATTAAATCCAATTTAATCATTCCATTTCTCTAAATATTTAATTCTAAATTAAATACTTATTGTGTGTGGATTGTGTGTGACTCTTTAGGTTCACCTTTCAGCTGGACTTGGTCGGCTTCCTAGAATCCGCCCGTTACCATGGGTGGCCATCTAGCAACCTTTCCCTTTCCTTTGCTTGTCCCCTCTTTGGCAATGGGAACACTCTTAGTGTTCGTAGCTGCTTTGACGGCCTTTCCCTTCCCTTTCTTCCTTTTCCAACGTCCGGCACCCTTGCCTTTTGTTTTAGAAGTTGAAGCACCTCCAAACAATACTGAAGGCGTGGACTTTTTGGTCGTTGCCTTGTATTGCACCAACATATTTATCAACTCATGAATGCGCTTCTCAAGTGCGTTCATGTTGTAGTTGACAATATATTGGTCGAAGGAGGGTAGGAGTGACAAAAGGATCACATCTATGTACGTTTCATTATCGAGGCCTGCCTTTAGGTCCTCGAGCTTTTCCACCAGGGTAAGCATTTTAACCCCGTGCTCTTGTACAGAGGATCCTTCTGTCATTTTAGTTCCAAAGAACGCCTTTAGTCGCGACATACCTAGTATGCCGGTCCGGGACTGCATAGCAATCCTTAAGGCGAGCCATAATGGAAGGGACATCTTCTAGCCTTTCATAGTGCTTCTGAATCTCATTCGTCATCGAAGCAAGTATTACGCTACGGACCTTCCGGTTATCCTTATGCCAAGTCTCGAACGTCACACATTCTTCTTACGTGGATCCTTCCGGTAAGGTCCTAGGGAGAGGTTCGTCCATGACGTAGCCTTGGTTCTCGTAATCCAGGACTATCCTGAGATTGCTCAACCAGTCGTTGTAATTGGTTCCATTGAATTTGTTGGTCTCAAGAATGGTTGATAAAGGGTTCTTAGACATTTTTAAATCTACATTTAAAAAAATAGAGTTCGCGATCAGCAGAATTTAAAATACGAAGGTTTGATATATATAATCAAATGCTTGGTCTTTAGTCATTTAATGCTCCCACTATTTTATACGAAAACACGGTACTCTAAAACGTTGTTTTTGGGAAACCTTTTTCTAGTGGGCTTGGAATCCACAGCGAATTTTCCCATACCCAGCTTTTTACGATTCGCATGGGAAGAATCCTGTGGAAGGTATGCCATACTATTCTCGTTCCACGAGATTTCAAATATTATTGCGTCACCTTTTCACATGATCCCGAGGACTCCAAGCGAATCATGCTAATCGGGCGTTAGACCCGACCCAATCAATCGAGCCATAGACCCACTGCTACCTCCACGACTCAAGAGACAGGTAACAACGGTCTACTTTTCGTTCATGACATGGTGCAGCTTCTTTTAAGTACGATAGGTGTGCCACGACTCGTGAGACCACACTATCGACCTAAATCAGCTTCCTCACTATACCATGGATTGGAAGGCATGGACGGACTCCTAGAGTCCATGTCCACTTTGTCTAGGGTCTAACATTTGGACATTGGTCCAACCAATGTGAGAGTAGTAAATGACCGAGATCTCATAAATAGATATTAACACATTCATCCATAATGAGAAAGTAAATGGCATCCCATGGCAGTTATATGATAAATAAAACACCATTCATCCATCATAATAAGCACATGCAAAATTAAAGTCTAGCACGCCCCTGTTGGATGATCACGAGCCCGAATCCTATGCGACCCACTGAGCCCGCAATAGATCTATGGTCAATCTAGGGTTGGTCCTACACTATTACATTAATAGTAACTCAATCATCATTCTGATGGGCCTTGGTCTCTTTTCTCTTTCTTCTCTTCAAGGAAATGCCTTGGAACCTCCGGTCTGGGCTCTCCATGTGGACCTTCCTTGTTCTCCACCAATTACATAAAATAAAACCTCACTTCTATTCTACTCTCATTACATATTAAAAAATAGAAACCCCAGCGAATACCCGGGGGGATTACATAAGGAGAGATGTAGAATGCCTTATTATTCCAAGGCAACTAGAAAGGGAGAAGGAGAAAGCAGTAAAAGAGGCACACAGGCCCAACAGAAAATTAAACCATACATTCGGTCTAGGGCTCGTGATCATCCATTTCCATCCAACACACATAATCATATGATCCAATCACATAAATTAGATGCTAACAACATATGATTACCAATCATAATTATCCAAGATAAAAATAAATGCGTAACGTATGAAAATATGGTACAACCGTTGGTAATCATATTTTCTCATTTTAGAAAGACTTTTCCTCATTATTTCTAGGTGAATTATCCCCGGGATTCCAAATCCAATATAATTCCACCTCTTTAAATAATGTCTTAGAAAGTAGGCAAAAATTAAACAAAAAACGAATTTTTCAAAATTAATTAAAAAAATTATAACTGAAATAAAATAAAAGGGAAACCCTAACAGCCGGCCGCCGCCACCGGTAGCAGCCAGCCTTTCTGGCCGCGTGTCCGGCGCGCAGGCTTCCAGCGCGCAGGCCTGGCGCGTGCGCGGGCTTCCCTGCCCGTTTGCGCGCGCGCCCGGCCAACTGCCTGCCTGACGCCCGGCCGCGTGCAGGCACCCCTGCCTGCACGCGTCCGCCTTGCCTATGCGCACGGCTGCGCACGGCCAGCCTCCGGCCGGTCGGCGTGCTGCGGCGTTTCTCCATTTTTGCTCGATTTTCACCCCCCCCGTTTCCCAAGAAAAACAGAAAATCCAACGGTACCAAAATTCATACGAATTTAAAAGCAAGAAAAGCACATGCTTTAATAATATATAATCAAAATTAATAAAAACATGCCCAATCACGTTTTCATGCTTAAAACGCACGTAGAACCCTAGGCCTATAAATTTGGTAGGCTTGATTGAAGAATTAATGGTGATTGATTGGAATGTATCTAGACATCCTTGGATGAACCTAGACACATTCCAATATTCACATTAACTATGCATATATAGGAGTATATACAACATCTTACGGGTGTGAATAATAATTCATCTTTTTCTAGGACAAAGAAGAAGCATTTTCGGCTCTCTCCTCTCTCTCGAGCTCTAGGTGTGGTGTGGATCACCTTTGGAGAATCCATACATTTGGATTTTATGAGCATTCCGGAAAAAGTAACAACGCAAGTAGCCGAGCACACGTAAAGTCATCAAAGGTAACAATTTGTTACGCTTTGATAGCTTTGTTTTTTCATCTATGCACTATGTGTTACATGTATGCTTTTAACATTAATACATCCGACATCAAATGCCCGGTTGTGCACCCAAGGGTACACCCCTTGGAATATGTTTTATTTAAATTTGATTTAAATTTACGCACCATTTCTCGCTTTCTAGCTTCCGCTCTCAGAGCCCGGTTCGATGTAAGGGGCATCTATGTGCTTGGCATGATCTACTTGCCTTTATGGCTTTAATGGCATGTTAGATTACATAAATATATGAATAATATGATGATTCAATTGTTTGAATTTGATGGACTTTTAGCATGCTTACTTTCTTAGATTGGATCTAAAATTGCATGCTCATTTTCAATTTAATTTCTGTTGGGTGGGGCCTGCGTGCCTCTTGTTTAGGGACTACCATCTCCCGTATTTTCAGCCTCATGATGTTAAGGCTTGTTATATTTCAATGTTTTACTTTCATTTGTAATGAGAGTAGATAGGATTGGTGAAGATTTTAATTTTAATAAGCATATGGAGTCGGAGACCCCAAGGTGGAGCATCAAGACGTGAAACAAGGGCATTACACGGCCCATTGGAATGACAATGGGTATATTATTTTTGTAATAATTTAGGACCACCGTAGACAGACCATAGACTCACTGCGGGCTGTGGGTCGCATAGGTTGTGAAAGAATCGGGTACGGCCCGGGAACGCAACGGAAGCGTAAAAACGTAAATTTAAGACATAATTTAAACCGGATTCAAAGGGGTGTTCCCTTTGAAGTTCCCGGGCGTTCGGTGTTTGTCAAAGCATAAACAACAAAATAAAACATGCTGGACATGTGGCTTAAAAGGAGAAGAAGAAAGTTATACAAAAATGTAAAAAGGAAACCAACCTTTGTTCGTTTATGTAGAACGGGTTCGTGCGTTGTTCCTTTCTTTTCTTTCTTCGTTCGTCCACTTGAGAGCTCAACGTAGAACTCCTCTAATGCGTTCCACACCACACTATGGATTTATTTCTACTCTATTGCTAGATGGAAATTAGAAACAAAGAAGAAGAAACAATTCCAAAGAAAGCACTATCTATTTGTGTACCTTGGAATGTTTTTGTTCAATCTTCTCTAAGAAGTATGTGTTAGAATAGGTGACCATGTAAGCCAATTTTGGCGGGTATATGTAACCTATGTCTAGACAATTATAGGTGTTTGATAAATCATTAATGAATAAAGAAGTGAATTTCATTTGGCATCACTTTGTTTGTGTTCACTTATATCTGTTTTCCATATCTGTTCACTATGCAAACAAAGCCCACGGACTGAGAATCAATTTCGGGGACTGGGACTACGCTTGGGTAGGTCCATGGAATCAGTCTTCCCGAATCAGTCCGGAAATCTCCAAGTCAAGGAATCCCGAAAATGGGTACCGGGATTCCATTTGAGACTTGCACTAAGCACCTGCTGTCGTGTTTCATCGACGGGTGACGAGGGTCGTCTAAGCAGTGTTAGTGGGTTAGCATGCTAGGACGCAGCTGACTGAGGTGACTCGTGGGAACCGTCTTACGGAGGACCTTGAGTATGGTCTGCTAGGTATGACGTATATTCCCGGTTCCAACGGTACAGGTCAAGTCCTTTGACTTGAGGAATTGCTGAGTTTACCTGTACATCAGGGCTGTATCTTAGGTATGGTGAGAGATTGCCAGAATTCTCTTTGGTAGTCATAAGCCATGTCTAGTGCAGTTCTGGTGTGCAAAGTGACAGTAGTTTCCAAGAAAGGATCTGTCTCCTGTCAATAGGTTTTGGGAGTTGAGTCTCATGTATACTCTAGGTCTTGTCCCTAAAACTGTGGCCACAGTGACTGAACAGAAGGAAAGGATTCCCTTGCGGCGTTTAGTGAGGACAGACCGACACTTAGGTCCAAAATGGGTACCTGCATTTTCCGTGCCCTAGACTCTAAGTGATGAGACCGAAGACAGAAGGACAAGTGTACTGTTAGAGCCTAAATGTTCATCCCTGAATATTTCACCTAGTCTCTAGTGCCATGGACCGTTGCTAGATGGCCACCCATGGTAACGGAAGGATTCTAGGAATCCGACCAAGTCTAGCTGAAAGGTGAACCTAAAGAGTCACACACTATCCACACACATTTTGTTATTTAATTAGGAATTAAATATTGGAGTGAAGGAATGATTAAATTGGATTTAATCGGGTCCTTTATTTTTCTTGGACAAATAATTCCTTCTATTAGATATAAGGAATTAAATTGATAAATTAGATTTATCAAAGGGATTTATTTAATGGGCTTAAATAATATTTATATTTATTTTAGCCTCTTGGAAATATTTAAATAGGTTTTAAATATTCCATTAAATTAAATTAAATCAACGGTTGAGATCAATGGGAGAGATGGATGGCTAGGATTGTTTTGACTAGGTCAAAACACTACTTTGACTAGGACTTTGACTAGGTCAAAATCCTAGTCAAATTAGAGTTCTTGAAAGAGGAGTTTAAAGAGGATTAGACTCCTCTTCTATATAAACCCCTAGCATCCTACAAGTTGAAAGATGATGAAATTCCAACACACACAACACACACACACAACTCGGCTCTCTCTCCCTCTATCTCGTCCGCCCTCTCTCTCTCACACACTCCAAGAAAATTATTTTTCTTTGTTCTCTTGTTCTTGGAACATTAGAACTTGATGAATCAATACCGTTAATTCATAACGTGTTGTTGATTCATCCACTCCAAAATATAAACTTGTTCGTTGCTAGCACGACGTGCAAGATACATGGTGGATCGTGTGTCACGATTTGGAGGGTCTCAAGAACGAGATCTTGGTGCAAAACGGGGAAAAACGCGTGTAGCAGTTGAAGACGAAAACGACAACGGGTAGGTCTCGTTTATGATTTTCGTCCCTTTTAATTTTCTACCCTATGGCCTCCATGAATCTTTTATGTTTTATTATTCATGAGATACACCGAACACCCGGGAATTTCAAAGGCACACCCTTTGAAACGTGTTCTTTAATTTAAAGCATGTTTAAATTCCGCATTTATTTTTTTTTAATTATACCGCGCTTCCGCATTCGCGCTTTTCCCGGGACGATCCACAATTCCTTTCAGTGGTATCAGAGCCCGGTTCGGTGTATAGGCCTAGGGTTTATGTGCGTTTTAAGCATGAAACGTGTTTTGAGCATGTTTTAATTGAATCTTGATTTTCTTGATTATTAAACATGTTGTTTTATTCCTTTTAATTCGTGTGAAATTCTGAATGTTGGTATTTTTCTGTTTTCTCTTGGGAAACGGGGGGAAAATTGAACTGAAAACGAGAAACGCCACAGCCGGCCAGCCGGGAAGGCTGGCCGCGCGCAGCCGAGCGCTGCCGGCAGGGCAGACGCGCGCAGGCAAGGGTAGCCTGCGCGCGCCTGCCCAGCCGGTCGCGCAGGCTTGGCTGCGAGCGGGCGCGCGCGCGGGCAGACGAGGGTGTCTGCGCGCGCGCGCGCAAGGCTGTCGGGCGGAGAGCCCGCGCGCGCGCCCGGCGGGCGTGCCCAGTGCGCGTCTGCGCGCGCACTGCGCACAGCGCAGGCACGCGGCTGGCGACCAGCAGGCCGGTGCGCGCGAGGCAGAGGAGCCTGCGCGCGCGACGGCCTGCCGGAACACCAGGCCGCGCAACGCGCTGCCGGCCAGGCGCTCGCGCACGCAGGCAAGGGGCCTGCGCGCGCGCAGGGGCGGCAGGCTGGGCCTGCTGCCCTGCGCACACGGCCGGCCGGCTGCTGCCAGTGGCGGCGGTCGGCGGCTGCTGCAGCTAGGGTTTTTGAAACCCTAGTATTATTTTATTTTTTATTTACTTTTCAGTTTTAATTTTGAATTAATTCTGAAAATTCGTTTTTGCGTTCAATTTTGCCTAAATTCCTAAAGACATTATTTTAGGAGTAAAATAAATTGGATTTGGAATCCCGGGGTTATTTTACTTAAAATAATGAGGAAAGGTTTTCCTAAAACGAGAAAAATATTATTACCAATATTTTTGTTTTATTTTTCACACGTTGCGCACATGATCATTTATTTCTGTTTTGGATTATTATGATTGGAAATCATGAATTATTGGTATATTATAATTATGTGATTGGATCATGTGATTATGTGTGTTGGATGGAAATGGATGATCACGAGCCCTAGACCGGATGTATGGTTTAATTTTCTGTTGGGCCTGTGTGCCTCTTTAACTGCTTTCTCCTTCTCTCTTTCTAGTTGCCTTGGAATAATAAGGCATTCTACCTCCCTCCTTATGTACTCCCCCCGGGTTTTCGCTGGGGTTTCTATTTTTATAATGTAATGAGAGTAGGCTAGGAGTGAGGCTTTTCATTTTTTGTAATTGGTGGAGAAGAAGGAAGGACCACATGAGAGCCCAGACCGGAGGTCCCTTGGCGTTTTCCATGAAGTGAAGAAAGAGGAAAAGAGACCAAGGCCCATCAGCATGATGATTGGGTTACTATTATTGTAATAGTATAGGACCAACCCTAGATTGACCATAGATCCACTGCGGGCTCAGTGGGTCGCATAGGATTTGGGCTCGTGATCATCCAACAGGGGCGTGCTAGGCTTTAATTTTGCATGTGGTTATTATGATGGATGAATGGCTTTTATTTATCATATAACTGCTATGGATGGATTTTATTTATGCATTATGGATGAATGTATGGATATATTATGAGATCTCGGTCATTCACTACTCTCACATTGGTTGGACCAATATTGAAATATTAGACCCTAAATAAAATGGACATGAACTCTAGGAGTTTGTCCATGCCTTCCAATCCATGGCACAGTGAGGAAGCTGTTTTAGGTCAATAGCATGGTCTCACGAGTCGTGGCACGTTATTGTACTTAAAAGAAGCTGCACTGTGTCATGAACGAAAAATGGGCTGCTGTTACCTGTCTCACGAGTCGTGGGGGTACCAGTGGGTCTGTGGCTCGGTCGATTGGGTCGGGTCTAACGCCCAATTAGCATGATTCGCTTGGAGTCCTCGGGATCATGCAAAAGGGTGAGGCAATAATCTTGGGAATCTCGTGGAACGAGAATGGTATGGAATACCTCCCACATGATCTTTTCCATGCGAATCATAAAACCGGGGTATGGGAAAAATCACTGTGGATCCCAAGCCCACTAGGAAAGGATTTCCCGAAAATCACGTTTGAGAGTACCGTGTTTTCGTATAAATAGTGGGAGGATTAAATGACTAAAGACCAAGCATTTAATTATTTCATCAAACCACCGTCTTTACTTTCTGCTGATCGCGCGTTGTTTTTCTAAATGTAGATTTAAAATGTCTAAGAACCCACTATCAACCATTCTTGAGACAAACAAATTTAATGGAACAAATTACAACGACTGGTTGCGCAATCTCAGGATAGTCCTAGATTACGAGAACCAAGGCTACGTCATGGACGAGCCTCTCCCTAGGACCTTACCGGAAGGGTCCACGCCAGAAGAACGTGAGACGTTCGAGACTTGGCATAAGGATAACCGGAAGGTCCGTAGCGTCATACTTGCTTCGATAACCAATGAGATTCAGAAACAATATGAAAGGCTAGACGATGTCCCTTCCATTATGGCTCGCCTTAAGGATTGCTATGCAGTCCCGGACCGGCATACTAGGTATGTCGCGACCAAGGCGTTCTTTGGAACTAAAATGACAGAAGGATCCTCTGTACAAGAGCATGGGGTTTAAAATGCTTACCCTAGTGGAAAAGCTCGAGGACCTAAAGGCAGGTCTCGATAACGAAACGTACATAGATGTGATCCTTCAGTCACTCCCACCCTCCTTCGACCAATTTATCGTCAACTATAACATGAATGCACTTGAGAAGGGCATTCATGAGTTGATCAATATGTTGGTGCAATACGAGGCAACGACTAAGAAGTCCACGCCTTCGGTATTGTTTGGAGGTGCTTCAACTTCCAAGACGAAAGGCAAGGGTGCCGGACGTTGGAAAAAGAAGAAGGGGAAGGGAAAAGCCGTCATAGCAGCTACGAACACTCAGAGTGTTCCCATTGCCAAAGAGGGGAAAGGCAAAGGAAAGGGAAAGGTTGTCTCCAAGCAACAGTCAAAGGCATATGACATATGTATCAACTGCCGTGAGAAAGGGCATTGGAAGAGAGAGTGCCCCAAACTCTTCTCAAACCAAGGTATATTTGTGATTGAGGTTAACATGGTCACTAATTCTGCCTCTTGGGTATTGGATACCGGCTGTGGAGCTCACATTTGCAATGATTTGCAGGTGCTGAAAAGAAGCAGAAAACTAAGTAGCGGGGACATGATCCTGAAGCTCGGAAATGGCAAGGCCATCTCGGCAGAAGCAGTAGGATCCGCCACTTTAGTGATACCATTAGCATAGAATTAGAGCAGGTTTATTTTGTACCTAGTATGATTAAGAACATCATTTCCATTCCATTGTTGGACAATAGTGGTTATGAGTTCAGAATCAATAAAAATTGCTTTTATTTGATGAGGTGTGGTATTGCTCATCTACTTGGTACATTGCATAACGGGCTCTATATCTTGCAACAAACAAATTTCGTTCTTAACGCTCAACACAAACGGAAATTAGATAATAACGGGAACGCACGTCTGTGGCACGCTAGGCTAGGTCACATATCCAAGATAGGATGAAAAGGTTGGTAGACTCAAAGAACCTAGAGGTTGGGGACTTGAGCGATCTACCAACTTGTGAGTCTTGTCTAAGAGGGAAAATGACCAAGAAGCCCTTTGTAGGACAAAGCAGGCTTGCCACAGGTCTGTTGGACTTGGTCCATACAGACGTATGTGGACCACTAAGGACGCAGGCTCGAGGTGGGTTCTCCTACTTCATAACCTTCACCGATGATCATTCACGGTATGGTTATGTTTACCTAATGAGGTACAAGTCTGAAGCTCTTGAGAGGTTTAAAGAATTCAGGCTTGAAGTGGAGAACCAGACCAACTGCAAAAATTAAAGTCCTACGGTCAGACCGAGGCGGTGAATACCTTAGTGCCGAATTCCTAGATTATCTAAAAAAAAATGGTATAATATCGGAATGGACACCTCCCGGAACACCACAGTTAAATGGCGTCTCTGAAAGGAGGAACCGAACCCCGTTGTACATGGTTCGGTCCATGATGAGTTTTACCAAATTGCCCTTATCGTTTTGGGGATATGCATTAGAAACGGCAGCCAAGTTATTGAATTTAGCGCCTACTAATGCAGTGACCCAAACGCCATATGAGATATGGCACGGCAAGCCTGCATCCTACAACTACTTGAAAGTGTGGGGTAGCCCCGCATACGTCAAGAGGTTAGTGGGAGATAAGCTAGAATCCAGGTCTAGCCTATGCAGGTTCGTTGGGTACCCTAAAGAAACTGCGGGTTATTACTTTTATGACCCTTTGGAACAAAAGGTATTTGTTTCAAGGAATGCAGTATTCTTGGAGTAAGGCTTCCCGGAGGATATCCAACCTGATGAGTTGATCCTTGAGGAATCAAGTGATGGAACTCAGCCATCAGAAAGAGCCGCGGAATCCTCACCTAGAGGATTTAGGATTAACGCACGGAGGGCTGACCAAACTAGAGAAGTCCAACATGCTAGGCATGAAGGACAACCTCAAGAAAGGCCAGTCCCGGCCCCTGATCCGCCGGCTCCGATACAGTCAGCGCCCACAGTCACCACTGACGTTCCCGTCCTCCGTAGGTCCACTAGAGAATCCAGACCTCCAGTGAGATGTGGGTTTCTAGGTGCGACCGATCTTCTGGATAACGATCCTAAGACATACGGGGAAGCGATGTCTGACATCGACTCCGGGAAATGGCTTGAGGCCATGAAGACCGAAAATGGACTCCATGAGCAAGAACCAAGTTTGGAGACTTGTAGATCCACCGAAAGGTGTTAAGCCAGTGGGCTGTAAGTGGGTCTACAAGCGCAAACTCGGCGTTGATGGAGAAGTCACAACCTTTAAGGCTAGGCTTGTAGCTAAGGGATACACTCAACGACCGGGGTCGATTTTGAGGATACCTACTCGCCAGTAGCCATGGCTAAGTCCATTCGGATCCTGCTTGCCATAGCAGCATGGTATGACTATGAAGTATGGCAGATGGACGTGAAAACGGCCTTCCTCAACGGTTTCGTTGAAGAAGAGATCTATATGGATCAGCCGGAGGGTTTCACGGTCACTGGAGAAGAACAGAAGGTCTGTCGTCTCCAGAAGTCCATCTATGGCCTCAAACAAGCATCCCGAAGTTGGAACATTCGATTTGATGAAGTAATACGGGGATATGACTTCATCAAAAACGAATCCGACCCTTGTGTATACAAGAAGGTCAGTGGGAGCTCTATAGTGTTCCTAGTGCTTTACGTGGATGACATTCTGTTCATTGGTAATGACGTCAGAATGTTAGGAAACACAAAAGCATGGTTGTCAACCAAGTTTTCCATGAAGGACTTGGGTGAAGCCTCTTACATCCTAGGCATCCAGATTGTCAGGGACAGATCTAAAAGGATGTTAGGGCTCACCCAAAACTCGTATATGGAGAAAGTCCTAAAGAGATATCGAATGGACAACTCCAAACGAGGATTCCTTCCAATGAGGCGTGGGATCAAGTTGTCCAAGAAGCAGTCCCCGCAGACTGATGAGGAACTTGAAAAGATGAAAGTCATCCCCTATGCTTCTGCCGTAGGTAGCATCCAATATGCGGTCCATTGCACCGGGCCTGACATTGCATACGCTTTGAGCGTGACAAGCAGATATCAGTCCTGTGCAGGAGAGGCACATTAGAATGCCGTTAAGGGCATCCTTAAGTACCTTAGGAGGACTAAGGAAATGTTCTTGGTCTATGGCAATGGAGAACTAATTCTGGAAGGCTTTAGCGACGCTAGCTTCCAGTCTGATGACGATGATGCCAAGTCTCAATCGGGGTATGTATTCAAACTCAACGGAGGAGTAGTGGCTTGGAAAAGTTCCAAGCAAGCAACCACTGCTGACTCCATCACTGAGGCTGAATACATAGCAGCTTCAGAAGCTGCTAAGGAAGCGGTTTGGATGAGAAACTACATCCAAGAGTTGGGTGTGGTGCCTAGCATCGCCGAGCCTGTTGTCATCTTCTGTGATAACAACGGTGCAATAGCGCAAGCAAAGGAACCGAGATCTCATCACCGTTCCAAACACATTCTTAGACGCTACCATCTTCTTAGAGAAATGGTAGGAAGAGGTGACGTTCGGATGGACCGAGTCAACTCAGCAGACAACACAGCAGACCCGCTGACAAAGCCTATGTCGCAGAGTGCTCATACGCAACATCTTGAGAAGATGGGGATTAGGCATATGGGTGATTGGCTTTAAAGGTCAAGTGGGAGATTGTTAGAAAAAGGTGACCATGTAAGCCAATTTTGGCGGGTATATGTAACCTATGTCTAGACAATTATAGGTGTTTGATAAATCATTAATGAATAAAGAAGTGAATTTCATTTGGCATCACTTTGTTTGTGTTCACTTATATCTGTTTTCCATATCTGTTCACTACGCAAACAAAGCCCACGGACTGAGAATCAATTTCGGGGACTGGGACTACGCTTGGAGGTAGGTCCATGGAATCAGTCTTCCCGAATCAGTCCGGAAATCTCCAAGTCAAGGAATCCTGAAAATGGGTACCGGGATTCCATTTGAGACTTGCACTAAGCACCTGCTGTCGTGTTTCATCGACGGGTGACGAGGGTCGTCTAAGCAGTGTTAGTGGGTTAGCATGCTAGGACGCAGCTGACTGAGGTGACTCGTGGGAACCGTCTTACGGAGGACCTTGAGTATGGTCTGCTAGGTATGACGTATATTCCCGGTTCCAACGGTACAGGTCAAGTCCTTTGACTTGAGGAATTGCTGAGTTTACCTGTACATCAGGGCTGTATCTTAGGTATGGTGAGAGATTGCCAGAATTCTCTTTGGTAGTCATAAGCCATGTCTAGTGCAGTTCTGGTGTGCAAAGTGACAGTAGTTTCCAAGAAAGGATCTGTCTCCTGTCAATAGGTTTTGGCAGTTGAGTCTCATGTATACTCTAGGTCTTGTCCCTAAAACTGTGGCCACAGTGACTGAACAGAAGGGAAGGATTTCCTTGCGGCGTTTAGTGAGGACAGACCGACACTTAGGTCCAAAATGGGTACCTGCATTTTCCGTGCCCTAGACTCTAAGTGATGAGACCGAAGACAGAAGGACAAGTGTACTGTTAGAGCCTAAATGTTCATCCCTGAATATTTCACCTAGTCTCTAGTGCCATGGACCGTTGCTAGATGGCCACCCATGGTAACGGAAGGATTCTAGGAATCCGACCAAGTCTAGCTGAAAGGTGAACCTAAAGAGTCACACACTATCCACACACATTTAGATATTTAATTAGGAATTAAATATTGGAGTGAAGGAATGATTAAATTGGATTTAATCGGGTCCTTTATTTTTCTTGGAGAAATAATTCCTTCTATTAGATATAAGGAATTAAATTGATAAATTAGATTTATCAAAGGGATTTATTTAATGGGCTTAAATAATATTTATATTTATTTTAGCCTCTTGGAAATATTTAAATAGGTTTTAAATATTCCATTAAATTAAATTAAATCAACGGTTGAGATCAATGGGAGAGATGGATGGCTAGGATTGTTTTGACTAGGTCAAAACACTACTTTGAGTAGGTCAAAATCCTAGTCAAATTAGAGTTCTTGAAAGAGGAGTTTAAAGAGGATTAGACTCCTCTTCTATATAAACCCCTAGCATCCTACAAGTTGAAGGATGATGAAATTCCAACACACACACACAACTCGGCTCTCTCTCCCTCTATCTCGTCCGCCCTCTCTCTCTCACACACTCCAAGAAAATTATTTTTCTTTGTTCTCTTGTTCTTGGAACATTAGAACTTGATGAATCAATACCGTTAATTCATAACGTATTGTTGATTCATCCACTCCAAAATATAAACTTGTTCGTTGCTAGCACGACGTGCAAGATACGTGGTGGATCGTGTGTCACGATTTGGAGGGTCTCAAGAACGAGATCTTGGTGCAAAACGGGGAACAACGCGTGTAGCCGTTGAAGACGAAAACGACAATGGGTAGGTCTCGTTTATGATTTTCGTCCCTTTTAATTTTCTACCCTATGGCCTCCATGAATCTTTTATGTTTTATTATTCATGAGATACACCGAACACCCGGGAATTTCAAAGGCACACCCTTTGAAACGTGTTCTTTAATTTAAAGCATGTTTAAATTCCGCATTTATTTTTTTTAATTATACCGCGCTTCCGCATTCGCGCTTTTCCCGGGACGATCCACAATTCCTTTCAGTATGAACACTAAAAGAGAGAATTTTCAGAGAGTATTTGGCTAAAAACTCCAGCAAAAAGTGAAGCAAGTCAAATGAATTGTGTCTAGCAAGGTAGTTTTGTGTATGTAGAATGTAGTGTTCAAAAAACCACCTACATAAGTAACCTCCAAGGCAACTTCCACATACACACACTTCTAGCACATCCACTACACATGATAGCAAGAGAAAACCACCCACAAATCAGCAAATTTTCGTGCTCATCATGTTCATATGTGGAAGAGTTGAAACTCCTCCTTAACTAGCTTCAACTTGCATGAAAAAATGGACTTGGACCTTCATGGTTTTTGGACTTGTATTTAATCAAATTAAATAAAGTCCAAACATGTATCCATTGGGCATTAATTAATCTAATTAAATTCAATCCAATTGAATCCCAATTATTTATTTAATCCAATTAAATAAACATAAGTCCAAATTAAGAATAATTGATCCAATCAACTATTCTAGCCAAAACCCAATAAATTAATCCAATTAATTTAAAGGTCCTTAGTCCAAAAAATAACTAATCCAATTAATTAATTCTTGGACCATCCATCAAATGGATTTCTCAATAAATGATCCAATCATTTATTTTCTCTCTTCAATAAATTTAATCCGATTAAATTTATTCGCTTCTTCTAGAATTAATTCCAAATTAACTCCGCCAAATCCAAAGTGATTTGTGTGTGACTCATTAGGTTCACCCTCAACTAGACTTGGGCTTGTGTCCAACACAATTGATCAATTAAATCCAATTTAATTAATTATTTTTCCGATTAACCATTAATCAGAAAAACGCCCGTCACCATGGGTGGCCGTCTAGCAACGGTCCATGGCACTAGAGACTAGGTGAATGTTGGCGTGAACATTTATGCTCCCGAGTCCTATACGAGTACGGTCCTTCCATCATCCGTCTCCCGGTCTGAGTCTAGGGTATGGAATTGGGCGTCGGTTCCCATCCTGGACTAGACAACTATGCTCAGTAACTCGAGGCACGTTTACTCTATCGATCGACGTAGGAAACCATTCCCTACTCGACCAATCGCTGTGGCCACAGACTTATAAGAGTTTAAACTGTCTCAGAGCGCATAGGAGACTCGACTGTCATATACTGACAGGTGACGGATCCTATCTTGGAATCCTCCGTCCTCAATACATATTCCGACTGCACTGTATAAGGCTTATGATGAACGTATCCCAGATACTGACATCTCTTGCCAGATGCTAGATACAGCCATCATATGCATGTGACTGCCATGATTCCTCAAGTCCGAGGACTAATCTCGTACTATCGGAGCCGGGAATGCCAGTCATACCAACCAAGCCTCCAAGGCTTCCATATGACGATTCCCGCGAGTCAGTTCAGTCAGTTGACATCCTTATCAACTAACCCACTAATATTGCATAGACGTCCAACGTCTGTCGCCGATGAAACACGGCACTCATCTAATGAATGCAATCATTAGTGCAAGTCTGTATAGGACTCTTGATGCCCTGTCTCAAGGTCCTCGACTTGGAACGTTTCAGACCTAACCCTTAGAAGTTAGTTTCATAGCTGCCATCCATTGCGCAGCCCAACTACATGGGTTGTTCGTTTGGCCTGTGGGCTTTGTTGTGATGTTAAATGGAATAAACATAAATAGCGAGCACAACAAATGGAACTGCCAAACATGAATACTCACTTTATTCATATAAGAATATTACAATTACAATGACATTGTCAGAAATAGATTACATCAAGACCAATCTAATTGGCTTTCCGGTCACCCTATTCTAACAGGTTGGGCTTGTGATCATCCTAACAGGGGTATGTTATGTTTTCTGCATGCGGCGTATTTATTTATCGCTTTAAATATTGGATATTTATGCATGCTAAATCACCATAATTTGAAAGATTGTGGATCGTCTTGGAAAATAGCACGAATGCGGAAGTGCTGAATAAAATTAAATTACAAAAGTTTAAACATGCTTTACGTAAATTAGAGAACACGTTCAAGGGGTGTTCCCTTGAAGTTCCCGGGTGTTCGGTGTATCTCATAAATTAAAAGCATGCAAGAATCATGGAGGCCATAGGGTTTAAAATAAAGAGAGGGACGAAAAATAAATCGGAACCTACCGATTGTCGTTTTCATCTTCTAACCGGTACTCGCGTTGTTCCCCGATTTGCACCAAACCCCGTATGTGAGATTCTCCAAGTTGTAACACGCAATCCACCCACGTATCTTGCACGTCGTGCTAGCGAACGAACAAGTGTTTTGGAGAGGATGGATCAATCACATGTTATTAAGTTAACGGGATTAATCCTCCTATGTTCAATTGTTCCAAGAACAAAAGAACAAGAAAAATATTCTTGAGAGAGAGAGAGGGGCGGACGAGAGGAGAGGGAGAGAGTGCCGAGTTGTAGTGTGTGTGTGTGTGTGTGTGTTGGAGTTTCATCACTCTCTAATGATGAAGGGCTAGGACTATTTATAGAGGAAGAGTTTAATCCTCTTCATACTCCAACTCTAGAAGACTAACTTGATTAGGGTTTTGACCTAGTCAAAGCCCTAGTCAAAGTAGTAATTAATCCTAGCCATCCATCTCTCCTTTTAATTTCAACAATTAATTTAATTTAATGGAATATTTAAAACCTATTTAAATATTCCAAAGGACAATAAATAAATATAATAAATATAAATACTTATCCTAGGCCCATTAAATTAATTTTTGAATAAATCTAATTTATTAGATGTTAGAATAAGTGACCATGTAAGCCAATTTTGGCAGGAATATGTAACCTATGTCTAGACAATTCTTTGGTATTTGATAAAATATATATGAATAAAGAAGTGAAAATTCAAATGGCAATACTTTGTTTACGTTCACTTATCTGCATTTACATTTCTGTTCACTACGCAAACAAAGTCCACGGACTGAGAAACGATTTCGGGGACTGGGACTACGCTTGGAGGTAGGTCCATGAAATCAGTCTCGCCGAATCAGTCCGAAAATCTCCAAGTCAAGGAATCCCGAAAATGGGTACCGGGATTCCCTTTGAGACTTGCACTAAGCATCTGCTGTCGTATTTCATCGACCGGTGACGAAGGTCGTCTAAGCAGTGTTAGTGGGTCAGCATGCTAGGAAGCAGCTGACTGAGGTGACTCGCGGGAACTGTCTTGCTGAGTATGGTCAGCAAGGTATGACGTGTATTCCCGGTTCCAACAGTACAGGCCAAGTCCTTTGACTTGAGGAACTGCTGAGTTTACCTGTGCATCAGGTCTGTATCTTAGATATGGTGAGAGATTGCCAAAATACTCTTGAGTAGTCATAAGCCATGTCTAGTGCAGCTCGGGTGTACAAAGTGACAGTAGTTTCCAAGAAAGGATCTGTCTCCTGTCAAAAGGTATTGACAGTTGAGTCTCATGTATGCTCTGTGTCTTGTCCCTGAAATCTGTGGCCACAGTAACTGAACAAAAGGGAAAGGTTTCCCTTGCGGCGTTTAGTAAGGACAGACCGACACTTAGGTCCAAAATGGGTACCTGCATTTTCCGTGCCCTAGACCCTAAGTGATGAGACCGAAGATAGAAGGACAAATATACTGTTAGAGCCTAAATGTTCATCCCCGAATATTTCACCTAGTCTCTAGTGCCATGAACCGTTGCTAGATGGCCACCCATGGTAACGGGCGGATTCTAGGAATCCGACCAAGTCTAGCTGAATGGTGAACCTAAAGAGTCACACACTATCCACACACACTTAGTATTTAATTTGGAATTAAATATTGGATTAAAGGAATGATTAAATTACATTTAATCGGGTCCTATATTTTCTTGGAGAAATTAATTCCTTCTATTTGATAAAGGGAATTAAATTAATAAATAGGATTTATTAAAAAGGTTGATTTAATGGGCTTAGAATAAATAATAATATTTATTTATTATATTATATTTATTCTTTTAGCCTTTTGGAATATTTAATGGGATTTAAATATTCCACTAAATTAAAATCAACGGTTGAGATGGAAAGGGGAGATGGAAGGCTAGGATTCGTTTGACTAGGTCAAACACTAGTTTGACTAGGACTTTGACTAGGTCAAAATCCTAGTCAAATTACAGTTCTTAGAGTTGGAGTTTAAAGAGGATTAAACTCCTCCTCTATATAAACCTCTAGCTTCCAACAATTGAAGGATGATGATTCTTGAAAACACACACAACACACACTCTCCCCTCTCCATACCTCTCGTCCGCCCCTCCCTCTCTCTCCAAGAAGAAAATATTTTTTAGTTCTTTTTGTTCTTGGAACATTAGAATTTAGACGAACCAATACCGTTAATTGATAACGTGTTATTGATTCGTCCACTCCAAAAATTATACACTTGTTCGTTGCTAGCATGACGTGCAAGATACGTGGGTGGATCGTGTTGTTAGAATAGGTGACCATGTAAGCCAATTTTGGCAGGAATATGTAACCTATGTCTAGACAATTCTTTGGTATTTGATAAAATGTGTATGAATAAAGAAGTGAAAATTCATATGGCAATACTTTGTTTACGTTCACTTATCTGCATTTACATTTCTGTTCACTACGCAAACAAAGCCCACGGACTGAGAAACGATTTCGGGGACTGGGACTACGCTTGGAGGTAGGTCCATGAAATCAGTCTTACCAAATCAGTCCGGAAATCTCCAAGTCAAGGAATCCCGAAAATAGGTACCGGGATTCCCTTTGAGACTTGCACTAAGCATCTGCTGTCGTATTTCATCGACGGGTGACGAAGGTCGTCTAAGCAGTGTTAGTGGGTCAGCATGCTAGGAAGCAGCTGACTGAGGTGACTCGCGGGAACCGTCTTACGGAGGACCTTGAGTATGGTCAGCAAGGTGTGACGTGTATTCCCGGTTCCAACGGTACAGGCCAAGTCCTTTGACTTGAGGAACTGCTGAGTTTACCTGTGCATCAGGTCTGTATCTTAGATATGGAGAGAGATTGCCAAAATACTCTTGAGTAGTCATAAGCCATGTCTAGTGCAGCTCGGGTGTACAAAGTGACAGTAGTTTCGAAGAAAGGATCTGTCTCCTGTTAAAAAGGAGTTCACAGCTGAGTCTCATATATGCTCTGTGTATTGTCCCTAAAATCTGTAGCCACAGTGACTGAACAGAAGGGAAAAGGTTTTCCTTGCGGCGTTTAGTAAGGACAGACCGACACTTAGGTCCAAAATGGGTACCTGCATCTTCCGTGCCCTAGACCCTAAGTGATGAGACCGAAGACAGAAGGACAAGTGTACTGTTAGAACCTAAATGTTCATCCCCGAATATTTCACCTAGTCTCTAGTGCCATGGACCGTTGCTAGATGGCCACCCATGGTAACGGACGGGTTCTAGGAATCCGACCAAGTCTAGCTGAATGGTGAACCTAAAGAGTCACACACTATCCACACACACTTAGTATTTAATTTGGAATTAAATATTGGAGTAAAGGAATGATTAAATTAGATTTAATCGGGTCCTATATTTTCTTGGAGAAATTAATTTCTTCTATTTGATAGAAGGAATTAAATTAATAAATAGGATTTATTAAAAGGGTTGATTTAATGGGCTTAGAATAAATAATAATATTTATTTATAATATTATATTTATTCTTTTAGCCTTTTGGAATATTTAATAGGATTTAAATATTCCATTAAATTAAAATCAACGGTCGAGATGGAAATGGGAGATGGAAGGCTAGGATTCGTTTGACTAGGTCAAACACTAGTTTGACTAGGACTTTGATTAGGTCAAAATCCTAGTCAAATTAGGTTACTTAGAGTTTGAGTTTAAAGAGGATTAAACTCTTCCTCTATATAAACCCCTAGCTTCCAACATTTAAAGGATGATGATTCTTGAAAAACACACACAACACACACTCTCCCTCTCCTACCTCTCGTCCGCCCCCTCTCTCTTTCTCTAGCAAGAAAATATTTTTCTTAGTTCTTTTTGTTCTTGGAACATCAAGAACTTTGACGAACCAATACCGTTAATTGATAACGAGTTATTGATTCGTCCACTCCAAAAATAATACTTGTTCGTTGCTCGCACGACGTGCAAGATACGTGGGTGGATCGTGTGTCACGATTTGGAGGGTCTCAAGAACGAGGTCTTGGTGCAAAACGGGGAACAACGCGAGTAGCAGTTGAAGACAAAAATGACGAAGGAGTCTGCGCGCGCGCGCCCGGAAGGCGTGCCCAGTGCGCGTCTGCGCGCGCACTGCGCACGGCACGGCCGGCAGCCAGCAGGCCAGTGCGCGCGCAAGGCAGGGGAGCCTGCGCGCGCGGCGGCCTGCCAGCATGCCGGGCCGCGCAGCCCGCTGCCGGCCAGGCGCGCGCGCACGCAGGCAAGGGGCCTGCGCGCGGGCGCCCGGCCAAGCAGTGCCTGCGCGCGTGCCGGCGGACCGCCGGCGGCGGCGGCGGCGGCAGCTGCTGCTGCTAGGGTTTCAAAACCCTAGCAGTAATTTTCTTTTATTTTTTAATTATTTTCAGTTTTAATTTTAAATTAATTCTGAAAAATCGTTTTTGGTTCAATTATGCCTATTTTTCTAAAGACATTATTTTAGGAGTAAAATAAATTGGATTCGGAATCCCGGGGTTATTTTACTTAAAATAATGAGGAAAGGTTTTCCTAAAACGAGAAAATATTGTTACCAATATTTGTGTTTTACTTTTCACACGTTGTGCACATATTCATTAATTATTTTGGATATTTATGATTGGAAATCATATGTTGGTGGTATTATGTAATTATGTGAATGGATCATGTGATTATGTGTGTTGGATGGAAATGGATGATCGCGAGCCATAAGACCGGATGTATGGTTTATTTTCTGTTGGGCCTGTGTGCCTCTTTTACTGCTTTCTCCTTCTCTCTTTCTAGTTGCCTTGGAATAATAAGGCATTCTACCTCCCTCCTTATGTACTCCCCCCGGGTTTTCGCTGGGGTTTCTATATTTTCAATATGTAATGAGAGTAGACTAGGAGTGAGGTTTCCTTTTCTTTTGTAATTGGTGGAGAAGAAGGAAGGACCACATGGAAAGCCCAGACGGGAGGCCCCTTGGTGTTTTCCATGAAGTGAAGAAAGAGAAAAAGAGACCAAGGCCCATCAGCATGATGATTGGGTTACTATTAATATAATAGTATAGGACCAACCCTAGATTGACCATAGATCCACTGCGGGCTCAGTGGATCGCATAGGATTCGGGCTCGTGATCATCCAACAGGGGCGTGCTAGGCTTTAATTTTGCATGTGGTTATGATGATGATGGATGAATGGATTATTTATTTATCGTATAACTGCTATGAATGGTTTATTTACGCATTATGGATGTATGTGTAGATATTTATTTGGGATCTCGGTCATTACTTACTCTCACATTGGTTGGACCAATGTCAAAATATTAGACCCTAGACAAAGTGGACAGAACTCTAGGAGTTTGTCCATGCCTTCCAATCCATGGCATAGTGAGGAAGCTGCTTTAGGTCAATAGCGTGGTCTCACGAGTCGTGGCACGTTATTGTACTTAAAGGAAGCTGCATTATGTCATGAACGAAAAGCGGGCTGCTGCTACCTGTCTCACGAGTCGTGGGGGTACCAGTGGGTCCGTGGCTCGGTCGATTGGGTTGGGTCTAACGCCTAATTAACATGATTCGCTTGGAGTCCTCGGGATCATGTGAAAGGGTGAGGCAGTAATCTTGGGAATCTCGTGGAACGAGAATGGTATGGAATACCTCCCACAGGATCTTTTCCATGCGAATCGTAAAAGCGGGGTATGGGAAAAATCGCTGTGGATCCCAAGCCCACTTGGAAAGGATTTCCCGAAAATCACGTTTGAGAGTACCGTGTTTTCGTATAAATAGTGGGAGGATTAAATGACTAAAGTCCATGCATTTAATTATTTTATCAAACCACCGTCTTTATTTTCTGCTGATTGCGCGTTCTGTTTATAAAATGTCTAAGAACCCACTATTAACCATATTTGAGACAAACAATTCAATGGAACCAATCGCAACGACTGGTTGCGTAATCTCAGGATAGTCCTAGATTACGAGAACCAAGGCTACGTCATGGACGAGCCTCTCCCTAGGACCTTACCGGAAGGATCCACGCCAGAAGAACGTGAGACGTTCGAGACTTGGCATAAGGATAACCGGAAGGTCCGTAGCATCATACTTGCTTCGATGACCAATGAGATTCAGAAGCAGTATGAAAGGCTAGACGATGTCCCTTCCATTATGGCTCGCCTAAAGGATTGCTATGCAGTCCCGGACCGGCATACTAGGTATGTCGCGACCAAGGCGTTCTTTGGAACTAAAATGACAGAAGGACCCTCTGTACAAGAGCACGAGGTTAAAATGCTTACCCTGGTGGAAAAGCTCGAGGACCTAAAGGCAGGTCTCGATAATGAAACGTACATAGATGTGATCCTTCAGTCACTCCCACCCTCTGACCAATTTATCGTCAACTACAACATGAACGCACTTGAGAAGGGCATTCATGAGTTGATCAATATGTTGGTGCAATACGAGGCAACGACTAAGAAGTCCACGCCTTCGGTATTGTTTGGAGGTGCTTCGACTTCTAATACGAAAGGCAAGGGTGCCGGACGTTGGAAGAAGAAGAAAGGGAAGGGAAAGACCGTCAAAGCAGCTACGAACACTAAGAGTGTTCCCATTGCCAAAGGAGGGAAAGGCAAAGGAAAGGGAAAGGTTGTCTCCAAGCAACAGTCGAGGGCATATGATATATGTATCAATTGCCGTGAGAAAGGGCATTGGAAGAGTGAGTAACCCCAAAACTCCTCTCCAAACGTAAAACAGATAATAAACGGGAACGCACGACTGTGGCACGTAAGGCTAGGTCACATATCCCAAGACAGGATGGAAAGATTGGTAGATTCAAGAAACCTAGAGGTAGGGGACTTGAGTGAGCTAACAACTTGTGAATCTTGTCTAAGAAGGAAAATGACCCAGAAGCCCCTTGTAGGACAAAACAGGCTTGCCACAAGTCTACTAGGTCACATATCCCAAGATAGGATGACAAGGTTGGTAGACTCAAAGAACCTAGAGGTTGGGGACTTGAACGATCTACCAACTTGTGAGTCCTGTCTAAGAGGGAAAATGACCAAGAGGCCCTTTGTAGGACAAAGCAGGCTTGCCACAGGTCTGTTGGACTTGGTCCATACAGACGTATGTGGACCACTAAGGACGCAGGCCCGAGGTGGGTTCTCCTACTTCATAACCTTCACCGATGATCATTCACGGTATGGTTATGTTTACCTGATGAGGTACAAGTCTGAAGCTCTTGAGAGGTTTAAAGAATTCAGACTTGAAGTGGAGAACCAAACCAACTGCAAAATTAAAATCCTTCGGTCAGACCGAGGCGGTGAATACCTTAGTACGGAGTTCCTAGACTATCTAAAAGAACATGGTATAATATCAGAATGGACACCTCCAGGAACACCGCAGTTAAATGGTGTCTCTGAAAGGAGGAATCGAACCCTGTTAGACATGGTTTGGTCCATGATGAGTTTTACCAAATTGCCCTTATCGTTTTGGGGCTATGCACTAGAAACGGCGGCCAAATTATTGAATTTGGCGCCTACTAGCACATTGACCCAAACGCCATATGAGATATGGCACGGCAAGCCTGCATCCTACAACTACTTGAAAGTGTAGGGTAGCCCTAAAGAAACTGCGGGTTATTACTTTTATGACCCCTTGGAACAAAAGGTGTTTGTTTCAAGAAATGCAGTATTCTTGGAGCAAGGCTTCCCGGAGGATATCCAACCTGATGAGCTGATCCTTGAGGAATCAAGTGATGGAATCCAGCCATCAGAAGAAGCCGCGGAACCCTCACTTAGAGGATTCAGGATAGACAGCCGAAGGGCTGACCAACCTCGAGAAGTCCAACATGCTAGGCATGAAGGACAGCCTCAGGAACAGCCAGCCCCGGTTCCTGAACCACCGGCTCCGATACAGTCAGCGCCCACAGTCACCACTGACGTTCCCATTCTCCGTAGGTCCACCAGAGAGTCCAGACCTCCAATGAGATATGGCTTTCTAGGTGCGACCAATTTTTGGATAACGATCCTAAGACTTATGGAGAAGCGATGTCTGACATCGACTCCGGGAAATGGCTTGAGGCCATGAAAGCCGAATGGACTCCATGAGCGAAAACCAAGTTTGGAGTCTTGTAGATCCACCGAAAGGTGTTAAGCCAGTGGGCTGTAAGTGAAAGAAATCGGTGGATCGTCCCGGGAGATTAACGCGAATAGCGGAAGCGCAAAAATAGTGCGTAATAAAAAATTACAAAGCATAATTAAATGGAATTTAAACTATGCATAATATACATAAACGAATCAAGGGGTGTGCCCTTGATTCTTCCGGGCGTTCGGTGTATCTCATGTTCAATAAATCACAACATGGAGGCCATAGAATTAGAAACGAAAACCATAATTAAAGAACCTACCCGGTTGTAGTTTTGTCTTCGTTCGGCTACATGCATTGTTCCCCGTTTTTGCACCAAGATCTCAAGAAGAGACCCTCTAAATCATCTCACTCGCTGCACCGGAAAGCAACGAACCCTTGTGCTAGCAAGAAAATCATTGGGGGAGAAGAGACATCGGTACACGCTATCAATTAACGCAACCGGCGTCTCTTACGTTCTACCTTGAATAAATCAAGAAGAACAAAATAATATTCTTGGAGAGAAGAAAGAGGAGTGGACGAATTTGAGAGGGAATTTGAGAGATGAGAGTTGTAGAGAATACTAGGTGTGAGTGTGTGTTTTTTAAGTATTTATAGAAGATGGAATTCCTATTCCTTCTCAAACTCTTCCAAAGAGACACACTTTGACTAGGATTTTGACCTAGTCAAATCCTAGTCAAATTAGGCTTTGATTAAGTCAAATTAATCATGGCCCTTCATCTCATCATTCTCTAGATCAAATCTTGTCCATCCATTTTGATGGGCTTTATGGAATGGGCCTATTTAATTCTAAATTAAATATTCCCATGGACTTTATATTAAAATCCTATTTAATATACTAAGCCCATTAATTAATTAATGGAATGGACTTTATTTAATTCCAAATTTAATAGTCCATGGACTTTATATTAAATCCTATTTAATACCAAGCCCATTAATTAATTCCATAGAATGGGATTATTTAATTCTAAATTAAATAGTCCCATGGACTTTATATTAAATCCTATTTAATATACTAAGCACATTAATTAATTAATGGAATGGACTTTATTTAATTCCAAATTAAATAGTCCATGGACTTTATATTAAATCCTATTTAATACCAAGCCCATTAATTAATTAATTCACCCTTTTAATCTAATTAAAAGGAAAGCCCATGCTTTGTAAAATTCATAAATCTAATTTATGAACTCAAGCCCGATTATTCCAAATAATACATCGAGGCTTGTATCTCCAAGAAGTATAATTTAATTCCATTAAATTAAACCTTCTCCCGGAATTAATTCCAAATTAATTCCCTTTCATTTGGTGTAGCGGGTGTGACTCTTTAGGTTCACCTTTCATTTTGTCTTCTCTTTTTCCTAGAAAAAGCTGAATAATGAATCACTTATGCTTAGTGTTGTATATTCTAATATATATACATAATTAATGTGATTATTGGAATGTGTCTAGGTTCATCCAAGGATGTCTAGATTCATTCCAATCAATCACCATCAATTCTTCAATCAAGCCTACCAAAATTTATGATATGATCAAATCATACCAAAAGGGAAGAGCTTGATTGGAGTTGATTTGTCTCTTTCCAAAAGAGGTAAGTCAACATACCACCTAGCATGAAACATGGCTGATCTTGCTTCCTCCAAGGGAGCATGTCGGCCATGTTCAAATAAGGGAAGAAGTCCAACTTCCTATTCCAAAAATAGGAATTATTTCTCCTCTCGGGTATAATTTAACGGACCGGGTTTTATCGTAATCCAATTACGACGAATCCAACATTAAATCAAATTTAATGTCCATTTAAATTATTCCCATTGTTCTTTTAATCCAATTAAAAGATCCAACGTCTCAACGTCTCAACTTTCCATGTTTAATCGAAAATCAAATTTACCGATTAAACGAAAGCCCGATACAATATTTCCAATGGACTTTCCTTTAAGTAATCAAATTACCTATTTATCCTTCGAGATTGACTCCAAGTCGATCTATCAACCTTCTCGGTGATTTGTGTGTGACCCTTTAGGTTCACCCTCAGCTAGACTTGGGCCCGTGTCCCACAAGGGCCCGTTACCATGGGTGGCCGTCTAGCAACGGTTTATGGCACTAGAGACTAGGTGAATTGGCGTGAACATTTAGGCGCCGATTCCGTACGGGTACGATCCTTCCGTCTACCGTCTCCCGGCCTTAGTCTAGGGTATGGAATTGGGCGTCGGTTCCCATCCTTTACTAAGCATCTATGCTTAATACTCGAGACCACGTATGCTTCATTGCGTCGACACAGGAAACCATTCCCTGTTCGACCAACCACTGTGGCCACAGCTTTAAACAGCATGAACGTGTCTCCGAGCGCATAGGAGATACCTCTGTCACATACTGACAGGGGACGGATCCTCTTCTTGGAATCCACCATCCTCGCTACACATTCCGACTGCACTAGACAAGGCTTATGATAATCATCTTACAGAATGATTACCTCTCGCCAGATCCAAGATACAGCCGTCATGTGCACGCGACGGCCATGATCCCTCAAGTCTGAGGATTACTCCCGTACTACCGGAACCGGGAAAAACCAATCATACTGACCAAGCATCCAAAGCTTCCATATGATGATCCTCGCGAGTCAGTCCAGTCGGCTCGACCCCAGTCGACCAACCCATCAAGATCGTGTAGGCATCCCACGCCTTTTACCGATGAAACACGGCACTCATCTAATGAACACGACTCTTGACGCAAGTCTCAATAGGACTCTCGATGCCCTGTCTCGAGGTCCTCGACTTGCAACATTTCAGACCCAACTCTTAATCAATTGGTTTTATGACCACCATCCAATGTGTGGCCCAACTGCACGAGTTGTTATCCATGGTCTGTGGGCTTTGTTGCGATATAAGTTAAACACCGTTTTAACAAATGTGAAATGAGCGCAACAAAGTAAGCACCAGAAGTGACGAATACTCATTTTATTCATCACATAATAATATTACATTTACATCAAGTTGTCAGATAAGTTACAAATCGCTAAACCAATTGGCTTTCTGGTCACCTATTCTAACACGTACCTGCACGTATCGAGCATCGGTAGGACTGCACCTGCGTATAACTCGGGCCTAAATGTTCACACCACATATTCACCTAGTCTCTAGTGCCATGGACCGATGCTAGATGGCCACCCATGGTAACGGACTACTTTGGTTATGCAACAACAAGAAGTAGGTCCAAGTCTAGATGAAAGGTGAACCTAAAGAGTCACACCTGCTACACCAAATGAAAGGGAATTAATTTGGAATTAATTTCGGGAGATGGTTTAATTTAATGGAATTATATTATACTTCTTGGAGATTCAAGCCTCGATGGATTATTTGGAATAATTGGCTTGAGTTCATAAATTAGATTTATGGATTTTATAAAGCATGGGCTTCTCTTTTAATTAGATTAAAAGGGTGAATTAATTAAATAGGATTAAAAGGGTATATTAAATAGGAATTAATATAATGATCATGGGACAATTTAATTGGGAATTAAATGAAGTCCATTCCATTAACTAATTAATGGGCTGAGTATATTAAATAGAATTTAATATAAAGTCCATGGGATTATTTAATTTAGAATTAAATAAAGCCCATTCCATAAATCCCATCAAAATGGATGGACAAGATTTAATCAAGGGATTGATGAGATGAAGGGCCATGATTAATTTGACTTAATCAAAGCCTAGTTTGACTAGGATTTGACTAGGTCAAAATCCTAGTCAAAGTGTGTCTCTTTAGAAGAGTTTGAGAAGGAATAGGAAATTCCATCTTCTATAAATACTCAAACACACATATACACACACACCTACTAATCTCTACAGCTCTCATCTTCAAAAATTCTCTCTAGAATTCGTCCATCCCTCTTCTTCACTCTTCAAGCATTCTACTTTGTTCTTCTTGATGGATTCAAGTTAGAACATAAGAGACGTCGATTGCGTTAATTGATAGCGTGTATCAATGTCTCTTCTCCCTAAATAATTTCTTGCTAGCACAAGGATTCTTTGCTTTCCGGTGTAGCGAGTGTCATGGTTTAGAGGGTCTCTTCTTTGAGATCTTGGTGCAAAACCGGGAACAATGCATGTAGCCGAACGAAGACAAAACTACAACCGGGTAGGTTCTTTAATTACATTTTTTGGTTTCAATTCTATGGCCTCCATCTTGTGTTTTATTGAAGATGAGATACACCGAACGCCCGGGAGAATCAAGTGCACACCCCTTAATCCGGTTATGTATGTTATGCATGATTTAAATTCCATTTAACTATGCTTTGCAATTTTATTATGCTATTTTCCGCGCTTTCGCTATTCGTGTTCATCTTCTGGGACGATCCACATAACGTTTCAGTGGTATCAGAGCCCGGTTCGGAGTGTAGGCCTAGAATTCTATGTGCTATGTGCGTTCAAGCATGATAAACGTGTTTTAATTTACGTTTATAGCATGTTTAACGTAGATCTTGATTGGCGTTTAATTTTACATGGGATTTTAGATCTTGATTTTCTTGAATGTTTTTATACATGTTGTAAGGTTGAATTTATCTTATGGATCAAAAAAATAGCATGAAAAGTCAAAAAAGAGTGAAAAACAGCGAACCGGCAACAGCAGCATGCTGGCCGCGCGTGCAGGCAAGTTCGCAAGCGCGCGCACGGCAGGCGCAGCCGTCTGCGCTGGGCGCGCGCGCTGTGCGCGCAGGCAGAGGCACCTGTGCTCACACACGCATGGCCGGCCGGCTGTGCCGTTTTCCGTTTCTCTCCCAATTTTGGTTCGTTTTTCAAAACTGTTTTTACTGAATTATTTTTATGATATTTTCTGCATTATTCTAAACCCGTTGATTTAGAATATTTATTTTTTGAGATTTGGAATTTCTTAAAATAAATGTTGCTTTGTTGATGAGGAATAGGTTTCCTAACAAGATTTAATTCTTGCAATTGTTGCACCAATGATCAAGATTTAAATGTAAAATTTCGCTATAATTTCTGCGTTTTATGATGTTGGACATCATGGTTATTTTATGGCATGAGCATGAGTAGAACTTGACATGTATTAACATTGCACAAATGTTAGATTTTGGAATTCTTGAATATATGGGCATATTCTTGAATCATTGGTTTTTGTGTTTCAGAAATTTAATTGCAAGAAAATATTTAAACATGAAAAACGGTGGTGGTTAGCAGGGAGGCCGCACGACAGACAGCAGGTGCGCACCTGCGCGCGCGGGCGAGGGCCTGTGCACGCAGGTTTGCGCACTGCACTATGTGCGCGCGCTTCTGCACAATAGTTGCGCGAGGACAACACCTGCACGGGCGGGCGAGGGCCCGTGCGCACGCGGCGCGTCGTGTGCAGGCTGCACGCCTGGCCGGCGGTTGTGGACCATTTTTTAGTTTTTCGTTGTTTTCGTGCGTTTTTAGAAAATCTGATTTTTCTGTATAATTCTGGGAATTTTTCTGAATTAATTAACTTGAGGCATTTTAATTTTGGTTGATATTTTATATTTCGTAGACTTAATATTGCCTTGTTAATTATGGAAAAGGATTTTCCAACAAAAATCGTTGTGCATAGGTTGCACCATTATCAAATATTTGGTGTGAATATTTTGTATGTAATTTCTACATTTATTTTATGGTATGGGATATCATGGATATTTGAATAGCATGTTTTACGTGGGATATGTCTTTATGCTATTTGTGTTAATTGGATTGACGAAGGATGATCACAAAGCCCTTAGACCGCATGTATGGTTTATTTATATTTATTTGTTGGGTTGTGGCCTGTGTGCCTCTTTATTTTCCACTCTCTCTCTCTCTTCTAGTTGCCTTGGAATAATAAGGCTTGCTCTCTCCCTCCTAATGTACTCCCCCTAAATGTTTAATTGCGGTTTCTTATTTTATGATGTAATGAGAGTAGAATTAGTGGTGAGGTTTTATTTTTGTAAATAAAAGCTGCAAGAGAAGACAAGCCCAAGGTGTTGGAGGCCCATGGAGGTATCCATCAGATGGCCCATGGAGGATCCATGGAGAAGGAGCCCGATGTAGGCCAAGATGGAGAGCCCAAGAAGATAAAGAGGACTTACTAGGCCCATTGCATGTAATGGGTTATTAAACCTTGTAATAGCATAGGGCCTAAACTTAGGTTGACCATAGATTCACTGCGGGCTCAGTGGGTCGCATAGGTTTGGGCTTGTGATCATCCTACAGGGGCGTGCTAGGCTTTATTTTGCATGCGATGCGTTTTATATGCTTATGATTATTCTATATGCTTTATGTATGGTTACATTCATGTTTAGAATATTTCTACTATAACGCATGCAATGCACTTAATATGTGATGAGGTCTCGTTCTATCGAAACTCTCACTTGGTTGAACCAAGTTAAATATAGAACCTTGATACGTGGACTAGGACTCTGGGAGTCTGTCCAAGCCTTCCATCCATGGCAAAAGTGAGGAAGATCTTTTAGGTCGATAGCGTGGTCTCACGAGTTGTGGCACGACTATTGTGCTTAAAAGAAGCTGTACTTTGTCATGAACGAAGAGTAGACTGCTGTTACCTGTCTCACGAGTCGTGGAGGTAGCAGTGGGTCTATGAATTGGTTGATGGGTCCGGTCTAACGCCCGAATAACGTGATTCGCTTGGAGTTCTCGGGATCACGTGAAAGGGTGACGCAATTATCTTGGAAATCTCGTGGAATGAGAATGGTATGGAATACCTCCCACGGGTTCTTTTCCCATGGGAATCGTAAAAGCGGAGTGTGGGGGAGATCACTGTGGATCCCGAGCCCACTAGGAAGGATTTCCCGAAAACAACGTTTGAGAGTGTCGTATTTTCGTAGAAATTGTGGGAGAGGTTAATGACTAAAGACCGAGACTTAACCAAAATATTACTTCATTCTACTTATTGTTTTCTGTTTTATATATTTGTGAATTACTAAGAATCCACCAAACACATTACTAAGAGGCTTATTGGAAGGGAACCAATTATATGAATTGACTGCGAAATCTTAAGATGGTCTTAGATTTCCAGAACCTTAACTCACATAACCGGATGAGGACATTCCTCAGCCCTTGCTGGAGGGGTCGACAACTAAGGCAACGCTTAGCGTTCAAAAGTTGAAGGATGACCACTGGCAAGTAGGATATAATGATGTTGGCTCAAACTATGCTTTGTTTGCATCATGTCTATATGGTCCCGAATCAGCATGTCGGGTAAAATGCAACAAAGGCATTTTTGGAGCTAAGATGATGGAAGGGATGTCTGTACAAAGAACATGGAGTGATGATGCAATCCCTAGTGGAGAAGCTCAAAAGACCTCCACGTCAGTCTTGAAATAGAGACGTACATTGACATGATCCTTCAGTCTCTTCCTTCCTCCTACGAACCATTAATTATCAACATGAACGAGCTTAGAAAAGATCTTCATAGGTTGGTAATTATGTTGGTCTAGTACGAAGCAACGATTGCAAAATCTGCGTCGTCGATACTAGTAGGAGAGGCTTCAACCTCCATAGCGAAAGGCAAGGGTGCCAGACGCCAAAAGAGGAAGAAGGGTAAGGTGACATCAACTATTAAGCACTTCAAGTGTTGTTCCTTTACAACACAAGGTGGAGGTAAAGGAAAGAGCAAACGGTTCAAGCAGTCAAGTTCATAGATTTCTAAGAACGTAAGCATTCAGTGTCGTAAAGAGGGCCATTGGAAAAGGGAGTATCCTAAACCTCTCTCCAATGTAGGTAAAATTTGATATTGAGTATTGACATGATCACTTTTACTCTATTTGGTATCTGATACTGTTCCTGTCACTAATCTGTTGGTGGTTTGCAGAAAGTGAATAAGGACGTAAAGGCCAAGAACAGTTCTAGGATTCAACAATGGCAAGGTCCATTGCTGAAAAGGACTAGAGGCTTGTTAGGCCCATAATCGTGATCATGTTAGGATAGTTTATAGGAATTACGTAACCTAGCATGATCAAAAGTATGCTCTTTGTTGGACAAAGGTTTTATTTCATACATATTTGATCAACAAAATTATTGAGTATTGATTCATGTTTGATAGAAGTTACACGTAAATTCCTAGAATACCATCCCATAAAAGGTTTATGGATACTCAAAATTCAAATTATCTAAATGGATTAAAGAAGACTAACTTACAGATTTGGCATCTGCAACAGCTAGGATATTTCCTCTTATTAAAAGATAAGTAAATTGGAAAGTTCGATGAATCTAGAAATAGATGATTTGAATCGACTAAATTTACAAGTCTTTTATAAAGAAGAAAGTCCCAAAGTTCTTTGTTGGACAAAATAGGCTTGCCAAATAGTCCACTGGAAGGGAGCCAATAAGACAACTGTAAGTTACTAATACATAAGACCATAAGAGGGTTCCAAAGTCTAAAGGTCCCATAGCAGGTTTGGGAATTAGACTTAAGGTGGTGAACCATAAATGGTTGCAAAATTAAACTTCTTTCGATAGGATCGAAAAGGCCGTGTATTTAGTGGGAGCTCTTCAGCATCCAAATTGAGAATGGAATTCTCAATGAAATGTTTCCTGTAAAGGCCAAGTAGGATGGTCTCTGATATAGGGAACGATCGAGCTTCGTTGGACAAAGACCGATTGAAGTTTCACCAAATTACCTTAGCCCATGAAGACGTAGACTCAAAAATTGCCAACGTATGGAACGTGGCACTTTGCTAGGAGTCACGCACAAGGAGCCATGGTTTGGCAAGCCTGTGCCCCGACAAAGTACTTGAGCATGTAGAAGGATCCTACATGCTTCAAGGGACTAGTGAGAGACAAATTAGACTCAATGTCTGGTTTGTATAGGTTTAAGACATAATAATACTAACGTTGCTTATAATCACATTTCTTACTTAATTGATCATATTCCAGTCCCCTTAAGAACAAAACCCGAACGTTGTAAGAGGTACGAGTGATCGGGATATGTTCGGCCTGAAAGATTGTGTGGATCGGCCCGGGAGATGAGCGCGTATAGCGGAAGCGCGAAATAGTGCGTAATTAAAATTGCAAAACATAATTAAATGGAATTTAAATCATGCATATCATACATAAACGAATCAAGGGGTGTGCCCTTGATTCTCCCGGGCGTTCGGTGTATCTCATGTTCAATAAAACACAACATGGAGGCCATAGAATTAGAAACGGAAACCATAATTAAAGAACCTACCCGATTGTAGTTTTGTCTTCGTTCGGCTACATGCATTGTTCCCCGTTTTGCACCAAGATCTCAAAGAAGAGACCCTCTAAATCATCTCACTCGCTGCACCGGAAAGCAACGGTCCATGGCACTAGAGACTAGGTGAATATGTGGTGTGAAAATTTTAGGCTCCGCGTTATACGCAGGTGCGGTCCTACTGACGCTCAATACGTACGGGTACGGTCCTACTGTCGCCTGTCTCTCGGCCTTTAGTCTAGGGGTCGGTTCCCATCCTTTACTAGGCAACTATGCATAATGCTCGAGATAGGTTTAACTCAACGTAGGAAATCCTTTCCCACTACATCAAGTGCTATGGCCATAGACTTTGTGAGTCTAAACCATCTCCGAGCGCATAGGAGATCTTGCTGTCATATCCTTTGACAGGGTGAAAGAAATTTAAAACGATTTCAAAGGGGTGTTCCCTTTGAATTCCCGGGCGTTCGGTGTATTCAAAAGCATAATAACATACATAAAAATATGCTTGAACATGTGGCTAGAGGAGGAAACAAAAAGGCACAATAATTTAAATAGAACCATACCTTTTTCGTTTCACATGTACAATGGCAACAAGCTTTGATTCTCTTTTCGTTCCTTTCCGTTCACCTTAGGATTCAAATTAGAACCCCTCTAATTTGTCCACACCACAGCAATGGAAGTAAATCTAGATCTACTACTAGGTAGAAGCTAGATCAAGGAAGAAACGAAAAACGTATTACACTATTGATTAGTGTATACGTATTTCTCATGTTCTCATTTTGAATCCAATTCAAAGAGAACTCAAAAGAAGGAGGAAAGGCTGGAAATTTTCGTGGCTTGTGTGCTAGGGAGTGCACGTTAGGAAGATGAAAAGTGTATACATGTGTTGTGTAGTTGTAGGTAGTTTCCAAAACCACCTACACACTAATGCACAACTTATGCTCAACCTCCAACCATGTTAGCACAATATGTGGACCACCTAGCCATCATGGCAAGCCACATCATTGCTTACATGGAGCCACATCATTGCTTACATGGAGGACTTTCAACTCCTCTTAAACTTGCATCAAACCTTTGAGCTTTGATTTCAAGTCATGGACCGGTTTTGACCGGTCTTGATTTAATCAAATTAAATCAAGTGATCCATGGGTTTTAAATTAATCCAATTAATTTTAAACCTTATTGAAATCCAAAAGTTTATTTAATCCAATTAAATAAACATAAGCTCAAACACTAATTAATTGATCCAATCAATTAATTAAACGAAACCCAATAAATTAATCCAATTAATTTAAAGGTATTGAGCCAAAAATTAATTAATCCAATTAATTAATTCTTGGGCCATCCATCAAATGGATTTTTCCAATAAATGATCCCATCATTTATATTCTCCTTGAATTAATTTAATCCAATTAAATTAATTCACTTCTTCCAGAATTAATTCCAAATTAATCCACTACTTCCATAGTGATTTGTGTGTGACTCTTTAGGTTCATCCTCAGCTAGACTTGGGCTTGTGTCCAACAAAGATGATTAATTAAATCCAATTTACTTAATTATTTCTAATTTATCATTAATCAGAAATGCCCGTTACCATGGGTGGCCGTCTAGCAACGGTCCATGGCACTAGAGACTAGGTGAATGTTGGCGTGAACATTTAGGCTCCGAATTCCATACAGGTACAGTCCTTTGTCAACCATCTCCCGGCCTTAGTTTAGGGCATGGAATTGGGTGTCGGTTCCCATCCTGGACTAGGCAACTATGCTACAAACTCGAGACGCGTTTACTCTATTGATCGACCTAGGGAACCACTCCCTACTCGACCAATCGCTACGGCCGTAGACTTAATGAGTCGAAACCATCTCAGAGCGCATAGAAGACATAGCTGTCAAATACTGACAGGGGACAGATCCACCCACGTATCTTGCACGTCGTGCTAGCAACGAACAAGTGTACAATTTTTGGAGTGGACGAATCAATAACACGTTATCAATTAACGGTATTGGTTAGTCTAAGTTCTAATATTCCAAGAACAAAAAAGAACTAAGAAAAATATATTTTTCTTGTTGGAGAAAGAGAGAGGGGCAGACGAGAGGTAGGAGAGGGGAGAGTGTGTGTTGTGTGTGTTTTTAAGAATCATCATCCTAGAATTGTTGCAAGCTAGAGGTTTATATAGAGGAGGAGTTTAATCCTCTTTAAACTCCAACTCTAAGAACTCTAATTTGACTAGGATTTTGACCTAGTCAAAGTCCTAGTCAAACTAGTGTTTGACCTAGTCAGACGAATCCTAGCCTTCCATCTCCCCTTTCCATCTCAATCGTTGATTTTAATTTAATGGAATATTTAAATCCTATTAAATATTCCAAAAGGCTAAAAGAATAAATATAATATAATAAATAAATATTATTATTTATTCTAAGCCCATTAAATCAACCCTTTTAATAAATCCTATTTATTAATTTAATTCCCTTTATCAAATAGAAGGAATTAATTTCTCCAAGAAAATATAGGACCCGATTAAATCTAATTTAATCATTCCTTTACTCCAATATTTAATTCCAAATTAAATACTAAATGTGTGTGGATAGTGTGTGACTCTTTAGGTTCACCATTCCGCTAGACTTGGTCGGATTCCTAGAATCCGCCCGTTACCATGGGTGGCCATCTAGCAACGGTCCATGGCACTAGAGACTAGGTGAAATATTCGGGGATGAACATTTAGGCTCTAACAGTACACTTGTCCTTCTGTTTTCGGTCTCATCACTTAGAGTCTAGGGCACGGAAAAAGCTGGTACCCATTTTGGACCTAAGTGTCGGTCTGTCCTTACTAAACGCCGCAAGGGAAACCTTTCCCTTCTGTTCAGTCACTGTGGCCACAGATTTCAGGGACAAGACACGGAGCATACATGAGACTCAACTGTCAATACCGTTTGACAGGAGACAGATCCTTTCTTGGAAACTACTGTCACTTTGTGCACCCGAGCTGCACTAGACATGGCTTATGACTACTCAAGCGTATTTTGGCAATCTCTCACCATATCTAAGATACAGACCTGATGCACAGGTAAACTCTGCAGTTCCTCATGTCAAAGGACTTGGCCTGTACCGTTGGAACCGGGAATACACGTCATACCTTGCTGACCATACTCAAGGTCCTCCGTAAGACGGTTCCCGTGAGTCACCTCAGTCAGCTGCTTCCTAGCATGCTGACCCACTAACACTGCTTAGACGACCTTCGTCACCCATCGATGAAACACGACAGCAGATGCTTAGTGCAAGTCTCAAAGGAATCCCGGTACCCATTTTCGGGATTCCTTGACTAGGAGATTTCCGGACTGATTCGGTGAGACTGATTTCATGGACCTACCTCCAAGCGTAGTCCCAGTCCCCGAAATCGTTACTCAGTCCGTGGGCTTTGTTCGCATAGTGAACAGAAATGTAAATGCAGATATAAGGGAACGTAAACAAAGTATTGCCATATGAATTTTCACTTCTTTATTCATAAATGTTTTTATCAAATACCAAAGAATTGTCTAGACATAGGTTACATATTCCTGCCAAAATTGGCTTACATGGTCACCTATTCTAACAATCTCCCACTTGACCTTTAAAAGCCAATTGCCCATATACTTAATCCCAATCTTTCTCAACATGTTGCGTATGAGCGCTCTGCGACATAGGCTTGGTCAGCGGGTCTGCTGTGTTGTCTGCCGAGTTGACTCGGTCCATCCGGACGTCACCTCTTCCTACCATTTCTCTAAGAAGATGGTAGCGTCTAAGAATGTGTTTGGAACGGTGATGAGATCTCGGTTCCTTTGCTTGCGCTATAGCGCCGTTGTTATCACAGAAGATGACAACGGGCTCGGCGATGCTAGGCACCACACCCAACTCTTGGATGTAGTTTCTCATCCAAACCGCTTCCTTAGCAGCTTCTGAAGCTGCTATGTATTCAGCCTCTGTGGTGGAGTCAGCAATGGATGCTTGCTTGGAACTTTTCCAAGCTACTACTCCTCCATTGAGTTTGAATACGTACCCCGATTGAGACTTGGCATCATCGTCATCAGACTGGAAGCTAGCGTCGCTAAAGCCTTCCAGAATTAGTTCTCCATTGCCATAGACTAAGAACATCTCCTTAGTCCTCCTTAGGTACTTAAGGATGCCCTTAACAGCATTCCAATGTGCTTCTCCTGCGCAGGACTGATATGCAGGAATCCTCGCTCAAAGCGTATGCAATGTCAGGTCTAGTGCAGTGGACCGCATATTGGATGCTACCTACGGCAGAAGCATAGGGGATGACTTTCATCCTTTCAAGTTCCTCATGAGTCTGTGGGGACTGTTTCTTGGATAACTTGATCCCATGCCTCATTGGAAGGAATCCTCGTTCGGAGTTGTTCATTCGATATCTCTTTAGGACTTTCTCCATATACGAGTTTTGGGTGAGTCCTAACATCCTTTTAGATCTGTCCCTGACGATCTGGATGCCTAGGTTGTAGGAGGCTTCACCCAAGTCCTTCATGGAAAACTGGGTTGACAACCATGCTTTTGTGTTTCCTAACATTCTAACGTCATTCCCAATGAGTAGAATGTCATCCACATAAAGCACTAGGAACACTATTGAGCTCCTACTGACCTTCTTGTATACACAAGGGTCGGATTCGTTTTTGATGAAGTCATAACCCCGTATTACTTCATCAAAGCGAATGTTCCAACTTCGGGAGGCTTGTTTGAGGCCATAGATGGACTTCTGGAGACGACAGACTTTCTGTTCTTCTCCAGTGACCGTGAAACCCTGCGGTTGATCTATATAGATCTCTTCTTCAACGAAACCGTTGAGGAAGGCCGTTTTCACATCCATCTGCCATATCTCATAGTCATACCATGCTGCTATGGTGAGCAGAATCCGAATGGACTTAGCCATGGCTACTGGCGAGTAGGTATCCTCAAAATCGACCCCGGGTCGTTGAGTGTATCCCTTAGCTACAAGCCTAGCCTTAAAGGTTGTGACTTATCCATCAACGCCAAGTTTGCGCTTGTAGACCCACTTACAGCCCACTGGCTTAACACCTTTTGGTGGATCTACGAGACTCCAAACTTGGTTCTCGCTCATGGAGTCTATTTCGGCTTTCATGGCCTCAAGCGATTTCTCGGAGTCGATGTCAGACATCGCTTCTCCATACGTCTTAGGATCGTTATCCAAAAGATCGGTCGCACTTAGAAAGCCATATCTCACTGGAGGTCTGGACTCTCTAGTGGACCTACGGAGAACGGGAACGTCAGTGGTCACTGTGGGCGCTGACTGTATCGGAGCCGGCGGTTCAGGAATCGGGACTGGCTGTTCCTGAGGCTGTCCTTCATGCCTAGCATGTTGGACTTCTCGAGGTTGGTCAGCCCTTCGGCTGTCTATCCTGAATCCTCTAAGTGAGGGTTCCGCGGCCTCCTCTGATGGCTGGATTCCATCACTTGATTCCTCAAGGATCAGCTCATCAGGTTGGATATCCTCCGGGAAGCCTTGCTCCAAGAATACTTGCATTTCTTGAAACAAAGACCTTTTGTTCCAAGGGGTCATAAAAGTAATAACCCGCAGTTTCTTTAGGGTATCCAATGAACCTGCATAAGCTAGATCTAGATTCTAACTTATCTCCCACTAACCTCTTGACGTATGCGGGGCTACCCCACACTTTCAAGTAGTTGTAGGATGCAGGCTTGCCGTGCCATATCTCATATGGCGTTTGGGTCAATGTACTAGTAGGCGCTAAATTCAATAATTTGGCCGCTGTCTCTAGTGCATAGCCCCAAAACGATAAGGGAAATTTGGTAAATCTCATCATGGACCGAACCATGTCCAACAGGGATCGATTCCTCCTTTCAGAGACACCATTTAACTGTGGTGTTCCTGGAGGTGTCCATTCTGATATTATACCATGTTCTTTTAGCTAATCTAGGAACTCCGTACTAAGGTATTCACCGCCTCGGTCCGACCGTAGGATTTTAATTTTGCAGTTGGTTTGGTTCTCCACTTCAAGTCTGAATTCTTTAAACCTCTCAAGAGCTTCAGACTTGTACCTCATTAGGTAAACATAACCATACCACGAATGATCATCGGTGAAGGTTATGAAGTAGGAGAACCCACCTCGGGCCTACGTCCTTAGTGGTCCACATACGTCTGTATGGACCAAGTCCAACAGACCTGTGGCAAGCCTGCTTTGTCCTACAAAGGGCTTCTTGGTCATTTTCCCTCTTAGACAGGACTCACAAGTTGGTAGATCGCTCAAATCCCATCCTCTAGGTTCTTTGAGTCTACCAACCTTTTCATCCTATCTTGGGATATGTGACCTAGCCTAGCGTGCCACAGACGTGCGTTCCCGCTATTATCTAATTTTTGTTTGTGTTGTGCATTGAGGACGAAATTCGTTTGTTGCAAGATATAGAGTCCGTTACGCAATGTACCAAGTAGATGAGCAATTCCACACCTCATCAAATAAAAGCAATTTTTATTGATTCTAAACTCATAACCACTATTGTCCAACAATGGAATGGAAATGATGTTTTTAATCATACTGGGTACAAAATAAACTTGCTCTAAATCTATGCTAATACTATCACTAATCACTAGAGTGGCGGATCCTACTGCTTCTGCCGAGATGCCTTGCCATTCCCAAGCTTCAGGATCATGTTCCCGCTACCTAGTTTTCTGCTTCTTTTCAACACCTGCAAGTCATTGCAAATGTGAGCTCCACAGCCGGTATCTAATACCCAAGAGGCAGAACTAGTGACCATATTAACCTCAATCACATATATACCTTGGTTCGAGAAGAGTTTGGGGCACTCTCTCTTCCAATGCCCTTTCTCACGGCAGTTGATACATATGTCATATGCCTTTGACTGTTGCTTGGAGACAACCTTTCCCTTTCCTTTGCCTTTCCCCTCTTTCGCAATGGGAACACTCTTAGTGTTCGTAGCTGCTTTGACGGCCTTTTCCTTCCCTTTCTTCTTCTTCCAACGTCCGGCACCCTTGCCTTTCGTATTGGAAGTCGAAGCACCTCCAAACAATACCGAAGGCGTGGACTTCTTAGTCGTTGCCTCGTATTGCACCAACATATTGATCAACTCATGAATGCCCTTCTCAAGTGCGTTCATGTTGTAGTTGACGATAAATTGGTCAAAGGAGGGTGGGAGTGACTGAAGGATTACATCTATGTACGTTTCATTATCGAGACCTGCCTTTAGGTTCTCGAGCTTTTCCACCAGGGTAAGCATTTTAACCCCGTGCTCTTGTACAGAGGATCCTTCTGTCATTTTCATTCCAAAGAACACCTTGGTCGCGACATACCTAGTATGCCGGTCCGGGACTGCATAGCAATCCTTAAGGCGAGCCATAATGGAAGGACATCGTCTAGCCTTTCATATTGCTTCTGAATCTCATTGGTCATCGAAGCAAGTATGATGCTACGGACCTTCCGGTTATCCTTATGCCAAGTCTCGAACGTCTCACGTTCTTCTGGCGTGGATCCTTCCGTTAAGGTCCTAGGGAGAGGCTCGTCCATGACGTAGCCTTGGTTCTTGTAATCTAGGACTATCCTGAGATTGCGCAACCAGTCGTTGTAGTTTGTTCCATTGAATTTGTTTGTCTCAAGAATGGTGGAAAGTGGGTTCTTAAACATTTTAAAATCTACATTTTTAGAAAACAGCGCGCGATCAGCAGAAAATAAAAGACGGTGGTTTGATAAAATAATTAAATGCATGGACTTTAGTCATTTAATCGTCCCACTATTTATACGAAAACACGGTACTCTCAAACGTGGTTTTCGGGAAATCCTTTCCAAGTGGGCTTGGGATCCACATCGATTTTTCCCATGCCCCGCTTTTACGATTCGCATGGAAAAGATCCTGTGGGAGGTATTCCATACCATTCTCGTTCCATGAGATTCCCAAGATTATTGCCTCACCCTTTCACATGATCCCGTTGAAAGAAAATCCGGTGGATCGTCCCGGGAATTGCGCGAACGCGGAAGCGCGGTAAAAATAAACATATTAAAATAAAAGGCATGCTTTTAATTTAAAGAACACGCTCAAGGGGTGTGCCCTTGAGGTTCCCGGGCGTTCGGTGTATCTCATGATCATAAAACAATTAAATAAATCATGGAGGCCATAGAGTTAAAAAATAAAGAAGGACGAAAATCTTAAACGAGACCTACCCGTTGTCGTTTTCGTCTTCAACTGCTACTCGCGTTGTTCCCCGTTTTGCACCAAGACCTCGTTTTTGAGATCCTCCAAATCGTGACACACGATCCACCCACGTATCTTGCACGTCGTGCTAGCAACGAACAAGTATTATTTTTGGAGTCGACGAATCAATAACTCGTTATCAATTAACGGTATTGGTTCGTCAAAGTTCTTGATGTTCCAAGAACAAAAAGAACTAAGAAAAATATTTTCTTGCTAGAGAAAGAGAGAGGGGGCGGACGAGAGGTAGGAGAGGGAGAGTGTGTGTTGTGTGTGTTTTTCAAGAATCATCATCCTTTAAATGTTGGAAGCTAGGAGTTTATATAGAGGAAGAGTTTAATCCTCTTTAAACTCAAACTCTAAGTAACCTAATTTGACTAGGATTTTGACCTAGTCAAAGTCCTAGTCAAACTAGTGTTTGACCTAGTCAAACGAATCCTAGCCTTCCATCTCCCCTTTCCATCTCGACCGTTGATTTTAATTTAATGGAATATTTAAATCCTATTAAATATTCCAAAAGGCTAAAAGAATAAATATAATATTATAAATAAATATTATTATTTATTCTAAGCCCATTAAATCAACCCTTTTAATAAATCCTATTTATTAATTTAATTCCTTTTATCAAATAGAAGGAATTAATTTCTCCAAGAAAAATATAGGACCCGATTAAATCTAATTTAATCATTCCTTTACTCCAATATTTAATTCCAAATTAAATACTAAGTGTGTGTGGATAGTGTGTGACTCTTTAGGTTCACCATTCAGCTAGACTTGGTCGGATTCCTAGAACCCGTCCGTTACCATGGGTGGCCATCTAGCAACGGTCCATGGCACTAGAGACTAGGTGAAACATTCGGGGATGAACATTTAGGTTCTAACAGTACACTTGTCCTTCTGTCTTCGGTCTCATCACTTAGGGTCTAGGGCACGGAAGATGCAGGTACCCATTTTGGACCTAAGTGTCGGTCTGTCCTCACTAAACGCCGCAAGCGAAACCTTTTCCCTTCTGTTCAGTCACTGTGGCCACAGATTTTAGGGACAAGACACAGAGCATATATGAGACTCAACTGTCAACTCCTTTTGACAGGAGACAGATCCTTTCTTGGAAACTACTGTCACTTTGTACACCCGAGCTGCACTAGACATGGCTTATGACTACTCAAGAGTATTTTGGCAATCTCTCACCATATCTAAGATACAGACGTGATGCACAGGTAAACTCAGCAGTTCCTCAAGTCAAAGGACTTGGCCTATACCGTTGGAACCGAGAATACACGTCATACCTTGCTGACCATACTCAAGGTCCTCCGTAAGACGGTTCCCGCGAGTCACCTCAGTCAGCTGCTTCCTAGCATGCTGACCCACTAACACTGCTTAGACGACCTTCGTCACCCGTCGATGAAATACGACAGCAGATGCTTAGTGCAAGTCTCAAAGGGAATCCCGGTACCCATTTTCGGGATTCCTTGACTTGGAGATTTCCGGACTGATTCGGTAAGACTGATTTCATGGACCTACCTCCAAGCGTAGTCCCAGTCCCCGAAATCGTTTCTCAGTCCGTGGGCTTTGTTTGCGTAGTGAACAGAAATGTAAATGCAGATAAGTGAACGTAAACAAAGTATTGCCATTTGAATTTTCACTTCTTTATTCATACACATTTTATCAAAATACCAAAGAATTGTCTAGACATAGGTTACATATTCCTGCCAAAATTGGCTTACATGGTCACCTATTCTAACAAGGTTTTCCTAAAACGAGAAAATATTATTAAATTAGATTTAATCGGGTCCTATAATTTCTTGGAGAAATTAATTCCTTCTATTTGATAAAAGGAATTAAATTAATAAATAGGATTTATTAAAAGGGTTGATTTAATGGGCTTAGAATAAATAATAATATTTATTTATAATATTATATTTATTCTTTTAGCCTTTTGGAATATTTAATAGGATTTAAATATTCCATTAAATTAAAATCAACGGTCGAGATGGAAAGGGGAGATGGAAGGCTAGGATTCGTTTGACTAGGTCAAACACTAGGTTGACTAGGACTTTGACTAGGTCAAAATCCTAGTCAAATTAGGTTACTTAGAGTTTGAGTTTAAAGAGGATTAAACTCTTCCTCTATATAAACCCCTAGCTTCCAACATTTAAAGAATGATGATTCTTGAAAAACACACACAACACACACTCTCCCTCTCCTACCTCTCGTCCGCCCCCTCTCTCTTTCTCTAGCAAGAAAATATTTTTCTTAGTTCTTTTTGTTCTTGGAACATCAAGAACTTTGACGAACCAATACCGTTAATTGATAACGAGTTATTGATTCGTCGACTCCAAAAATAATACTTGTTCGTTGCTAGCACGACGTGCAAGATACGTGGGTGGATCGTGTGTCACGATTTGGAGGATCTCAAGAACGAGGTCTTGGTGCAAAATGGGGAACAACGCGAGTAGCAGTTGAAGACGAAAACGACATCGGGTAGGTCTCGTTTAAGATTTTCGTCCCTCTTTATTTTTCAACTCTATGGCCTCCATGATTTATTTCATTGTTTGATGATCATGAGATACACCGAACGCCCGGGAACCTCAAGGGCACACCCCTTGAGCGTGTTCTTTAAATTAAAAGCATGCCTTTTATTTTAATATGTTTATTCTTACCGCGCTTCCGCATTCGCGCAATTCCCCGGACGATCCACCGGATTTTCTTTCAGTGGTATCAGAGCCCGGTTCGGTGTATAGACCTAGGGTTTATGTGCGTTATAAGCATGAAACGTGAAATTGGCATGTTTTTTATTAAATCTTGATTGTTCTTGATTTTAAGCATGTCGATTTTATTTTTGATTCGTGTGAATTTATGAATGTTGGTGATTTTCTGTTTTTCTTGGGAAACGGGGTGGAAAAATTGAACGGAAAACGAGAAACGACGCAGCCGGCCAGCCGGGAGGGCTGGCCGCGCGCAGCCGCACGCTCCGGCAGGGCAGACGCGCGCAGGCAAGGGAGGCCTGCGCGCGCCCGCCCAGCCGGCCGCGCGGGGCAGCGCCTCCAGGCGCGCGCGCATGCAGACAAGGGTGTCTGCGCGCGCGCGCCTGCGAGTCCACGCGCGGACGGGCTCTGGGCGGCGCCGCCAGGCGCGCGCGCATGCAGACGAAGGATTCTGCGTGCGCGCGCCCGGCAGGCATGCCCAGTGCGCGTCTGCGCGCGCACTGCGCACGGCGCGGCCGGCAGCCAGCAGGCCAGCGCGCGCGCAAGGCAGGGGAGCCTGCGCGCGCGGCGGCCTGCCGGCATGCCGGGCCGCGCAGCGCGCTGCCGGCCAGGCGCGCGCACACGTAGGCAAGGGGCCTGCACGCGGGCGCCCGGCCAGGCAGAGACTGCGCGCGCGCAGGGGCGGCAGGCTGAGCCTGCTGCCCTGCGCGCGTGCCGGCGAGCCGCCGCCGGCGGCGGCGGCGGCAGCTGCTGCTGCTAGGGTTTCAAAACCCTAGCAGTATTATTCTTTTATTTTTTAATTATTTTCAGTTTTAATTTTGAATTAATTCTGAAAAAATCGTTTTTGGTTCAATTATGCCTATTTTTCTAAAGACATTATTTTAGGAGTAAAATAAATTGGATTCGGAATCCCGGGGTTATTTTACTTAAAATAATGAGGAAAGGTTTTCCTAAAACGAGAAAATATTATTACCAATATTTGTGTTTTATTTTTCACACGTTGTGCACATATTCATTAATTATTTTGGATATTTATGATTGGAAATCATATGTTGGTGGTGTTATGTAATTATGTGATTGGATCATGTGATTATGTGTGTTGAATGGAAATGGATGATCGCGAGCCCTAAGACCGGATGTATGGTTTATTTTCTGTTGGGCCTGTGTGCCTCTTTTACTGCTTTCTCCTTCTCTCTTTCTAGTTGCCTTGGAATAATAAGGCATTCTACCTCCCTCCTTATGTACTCCCCCGGGTTTTCGCTGGGGTTTCTATATTTTCAATATGTAATGAGAGTAGACTAGGAGTGAGGTTTCCTTTTTTTTTTGTAATTGGTGGAGAAGAAGGAAGGACCACATGGAGAGCCCAGATGGGAGGCCCCTTGGTGTTTTCCATGAAGTGAAGAAAGAGAAAAAGAGACCAAGGCCCATCAGCATGATGATTGGGTTACTATTAATGTAATAGTATAGGACCAACCCTAGATTGACCATAGATCCACTGCGGGCTCAGTGGATCGCATAGGATTCGGGCTCGTGATCATCCAACAGGGGCGTGCTAGGCTTTTAATTTTGCGTGTGGTTATGATGATGGATGAATGGATTATTTATTTATCGTATAACTGCTATGAATGGTTTATTTACGCATTATGGATATATGTGTAGATATTTATTTGAGATCTCGGTCATTACTTACTCTCACATTGGTTGGACCAATGTCAAAATATTAGACCCTAGACAAAGTGGACAGAACTCTAGGAGTTTGTCCATGCCTTCCAATCCATGGCATAGTGAGGAAGCTGCTTTAGGTCAATAGCGTGGTCTCACGAGTCGTAGCACGTTATTGTACTTAAAGGAAGCTGCATTATGTCATGAACGAAAAGCGGGCTGCTGCTACCTGTCTCACGAGTCGTGGGGGTACCAGTGGATCCGTGGCTCGGTCGATTGGGTTGGGTCTAACGCCCAATTAACATGATTCGCTTGGAGTCCTCGGGATCATGTGAAAGGGTGAGGCAATAATCTTGGGAATCTCGTGGAACGAGAATGGTATGGAATACCTCCCACAGGATCTTTTCCATGCGAATCGTAAAAGCGGGGCATGGGAAAAATCGCTGTGGATCCCAAGCCCACTTGGAAAGGATTTCCCGAAAATCACGTTTGAGAGTACCGTGTTTTCGTATAAATAGTGGGAGGATTAAATGACTAAAGTCCATGCATTTAATTATTTTATCAAACCACCGTCTTTATTTTCTGCTGATCGCGCGTTCTGTTTATAAAATGTCTAAGAACCCACTATTAACCATATTTGAGACAAACAGTTCAATGGAACCAATCACATCGACTGGTTGCGTAATCTTAGGATAGTCCTGGATTATGAGAACCAAGGCTACGTCATGGACGAGCCTCTCCCTAGGACCTTATCGGAAGGATCCACGCCAGAAGAACGTGAGACGTTTGAGACTTGGCATAAGGATAACCGGAAGGTCCGTAGCGTCATACTTGCTTCAATGACGAATGAGATTCATAAGCAATATGAAAGGCTAGACGATGTCCCTTCCATTATGGCTCGCCTTAAGGATTGCTATGCAGTCCCGGACCGGCATACTAGGTATGTCGCGACCAAGGTGTTCTTTGGAACTAAAATGACAGAAGGATCCTCTATACAAGAGCACGGGGTTAAAATGCTTACCCTGGTGGAAAAGCTCGAGGACCTAAAGGCAGGTCTCGATAATGAAACGTACATAGATGTGATCCTTCAGTCACTCCCACCCTCCTTTGACCAATTTATCGTCAACTACAACATGAACGCACTTGAGAAGGGCATTCATGAGTTGATCAATATGTTGGTGCAATACGAGGCAACGACTAAGAAGTCCACGCCTTCGGTATTGTTTGGAGGTGCTTCGACTTCTAATACGAAAGGCAAGGGTGCCGGACGTTGGAAGAAGAAGAAAGGGAAGGGAAAGGCCGTCAAAGCAGCTACGAACACTAAGAGTGTTCCCATTGCCAAAGAGGGGAAAGGCAAAGGAAAGGAAAAGGTTGTCTCCAAACAACAGTCGAGGGCATATGACATATGTATCAATTGCCGTGAGAAAGGGCATTGGAAGAGGGAGTAACCCCAAAACTCCTCTCCAAACGTAAAACAGATAATAAACGGGAACGCACGACTGTGGCACGCAAGGCCAGGTCACATATCCCAAGACAGGATGGAAAGATTGGTAGATTCAAGAAACCTAGAGGTAGGGGACTTGAGTGAGCTACCAACTTGTGAATCTTGTCTAAGAAGGAAAATGACCCAGAAGCCCCTTGTAGGACAAAACAGGCTTGCCACAAGTCTACTAGGTCACGTATCCCAAGATAGGACGAAAGGGTTGATAGACTCAAAGAACCTAGAGGTTGGGGACTTGAGCGATCTACCAACTTGTGAGTCCTGTCTAAGAGGGAAAATGACCAAGAGGCCCTTTGTAGGACAAAGCAGGCTTGCCACAGGTCTGTTGGACTTGGTCCATACAGACGTATGTGGACCACTAAGGACGCAGGCCCGAGGTGGGTTCTCCTACTTCATAACCTTCACCGATGATCATTCACGGTATGGTTATGTTTACCTGATGAGGTACAAGTCTGAAGCTCTTGAGAGGTTTAAAGAATTCAGACTTGAAGTGGAGAACCAAACCAACTGCAAAATTAAAATCCTTCGGTCGGACCGAGGCGGTGAATACCTTAGTACGGAGTTCCTAGACTATCTAAAAGAACATGGTATAATATCAGAATGGACACCTCCAGGAACACCGCAGTTAAATGGTGTCTCTGAAAGGAGGAATCGAACCCTGTTGGACATGGTTCGGTCCATGATGAGTTTTACCAAATTGCCCTTATCGTTTTGGGGCTATGCACTAGAAACGGCGGCCAAATTATTGAATTTGGCGCCTACTAGAACATTGACCCAAACGCCATATGAGATATGGCACGGCAAGCCTGCATCCTACAACTACTTGAAAGTATGGGGTAGCCCCGCATACGTCAAGAGGTTAGTGGGAGATAAGTTAGAATCTAGGTCTAGCTTATGCAGGTTCGTTGGATACCCTAAAGAAACTGCGGGTTATTACTTTTATGACCCCTTGGAACAAAAGGTGTTTGTTTCAAGAAATGCAGTATTCTTGGAGCAAGGCTTCCCGGAGGATATCCAACCTGATGAGCTGATCCTTGACGAATCAAGTGATGGAATCCAGCCATCAGAAGAAGCCGCGGAACCCTCACTTAGAGGATTCAGGATAGACAGCCGAAGGGCTGACCAACCTCGAGAAGTCCAACATGCTAGGCATGAAGGACAGCCTCAGGAACAGCCAGCCCCGGTTCCTGAACCACCGGCTCCGATACAGTCAGCGCCCACAGTCACCACTGACGTTCCCGTTCTCCGTAGGTCCACTAGAGAGTCCAGACCTCCAATGAGATATGGCTTTCTAGGTGCGACCGATCTTTTGGATAACGATCCTAAGACTTATGGAGAAGCAATGTCTGACATCGACTCCGGGAAATGGCTTGAGGCCATGAAAGCCGAAATCAACTCCATGAGCGAAAACCAAGCTTGGAGTCTCGTAGATCCACCGAAAGGTGTTAAGCCAGTGGGCTGTGAGTGGGTCTACAAGCGCAAGCTTGGCGTTGATGGAGAAGTCACAACCTTTAAGGGTAGGCTTGTAGCTAAGGGATACACTCAACGACCTGGGGTCGATTTTGAGGATACCTACTCGCCTGTAGCCATGGCTAAGTCCATTCGGATTCTGCTCGCCATAGCAGCATGGTATGACTATGAGATATGGCAGATGGACGTGAAAACGGCCTTCCTCAACGGTTTCGTTGAAGAAGAGATCTATATGGATCAGCCGCAGGGTTTCACGGTCACTGGAGAAGAACAGAAAGTCTGTCGCCTCCAGAAGTCCATCTATGGCCTCAAACAAGCCTCCCGAAGTTGGAACATTCGATTTGATGAAGTAATACGGGGATATGACTTCATCAAAAACGAATCCGACCCTTGTGTATACAAGAAGGTCAGTGGGAGCTCAATAGTGTTCCTAGTGCTTTATGTGGATGACATTCTGCTCATTGGTAATGACGTCAGAATGTTAGGAAACACAAAAGCATGGTTGTCAACCCAGTTTTCCATGAAGGACTTGGGTGAAGCCTCCTACATCCTAGGCATCCAGATTATCAGGGATAGGTCTAAAAGGATGTTAGGACTCACCCAAAACTCGTATATGGAGAAAGTCCTAAAGAGATACCGAATGGACAACTCCAAACGAGGATTCCTTCCAATGAGGCATGGGATCAAGTTATCCAAGAAACAGTCCCCACAGACTGATGAGGAACTTGAAAGGATGAAGGTCATCCCCTATGCCTCCGCCGTAGGTAGCATACAATATGCGGTCCACTGCACTAGGCCTGACATTGCATACGCTTTGAGTGTAACAAGCAGATATCAGTCCTGCGCAGGAGAGGCACATTGGAATGCTGTTAAGGGCATCCTTAAGTACCTAAGAAGGACTAAGGAAATGTTCCTAGTCTATGGCAATTGAGAACTAATTCTGGAAGGCTTTAGCGACGCTAGCTTCCAGTCTGATGACGATGATGCCAAGTCTCAATCGGGGTACGTGTTCAAACTCAATGGAGGAGTAGTAGCTTGGAAAAGTTCCAAGCAAGCAACCGTTGCTGACTCCACCACAGAGGCTGAATACATAGCAGCTTCAGAAGCTGCTAAGGAAGCGGTTTGGATGAGAAACTACATCCAAGAGTTGGGTGTGGTGCCTAGCATCGCCGAGCCCGTTGTCATCTTCTGTGATAACAACGGCGCTATAGCGCAAGCAAAGGAATCGAGATCTCATCACCGTTCCAAACATATTCTTAGACGCTACCATCTTCTTAGAGAAATGGTAGGAAGAGGTGACGTCCGGATGGACCGAGTCAACTCGGCAGACAACACAACAGACCCGCTGACAAAGCCTATGTCGCAGAGCGCTCATACGCAACATCTTGAGAAGATGGGGATTAAGCATATGGGCAATTGGCTTTAAAGGTCAAGTGGGAGATTGTTAGAATAGGTGACCATGTAAGCCAATTTTGGCAGGAATATATAACCTATGTCTAGACAATACTTTGGTATTTGATAAAATGTGTATGAATAAAGAAGTGAAAATTCATATGGCAATACTTTATTTACGTTCACTTATCTGCATTTACATTTCTGTTCACTACGCAAACAAAGCCCACGGACTGAGAAACGATTTCGGGGACTGGGACTACGCTTGGAGGTAGGTCCATGAAATCAGTCTTACCGAATCAGTCCGGAAATCTCCAAGTCAAGGAATCCCGAAAATGGGTACCGGGATTCCCTTTGAGACTTGCACTAAGCATCTGCTGTCGTATTTCATCGACGGGTGACGAAGGTCGTCTAAGCAGTGTTAGTGGGTCAACATGCTAGGAAGCAGCTGACTGAGGTGACTCGTGGGAACCGTCTTACGGAGGACCTTGAGTATGGTCAGCAAGGTATGACGTGTATTCCCGGTTCCAACGGTACAGGCCAAGTCCTTCGACTTGAGGAACTGCTGAGTTTACCTGTGCATCAGGTCTGTATCTTAGATATGGTGAGAGATTGCCAAAAATACTCTTGAGTAGTCATAAGCCATGTCTAGTGCAGCTCGGGTGTACAAAGTGACAGTAGTTTCCAAGAAAGGATCTGTCTCCTGTCAAAAGGAGTTGACAGTTGAGTCTCATATATGCTCTGTGTCTTGTCCCTAAAATCTGTGGCCACAGTGACTGAACAGAAGGGAAAAGGTTTCCCTTGCGGCGTTTAGTGAGGACAGACCGACACTTAGGTCCAAAATGGGTACCTGCATCTTCCGTGCCCTAGACCCTAAGTGATGAGACCGAAGACAGAAGGACAAGTGTGCTGTTAGAACCTAAATGTTCATCCTCATTATTTGAAGTAAAATAACCCCGGGATTCCAATCCAATTTATTTTACTCCTAAAATAATGTCTTTAGAAAAATAGGCATAATTGAACCAAAAAACGATTTTTCAGAATTAATTCAAAATTGAAACTGAAAATAATTAAAAAAAATAAAAGAAAAACACTGCTAGGGTTTTGAAACCCTAGCAGCAGCAGCCACCGCTGCCGCCGCCGGCACGCGCACAGGGCAGCAGGCTCAGCCTGCCGCCCTTGCGCGCGCGCAGGCCCCTTGCCTGCGCGCGCGCGCGCCTGGCCGACAGCGCGCTGCGTGGCCTGGCAATCCGGCAGGCCGCCGCGCGCGCAGGCTCCCCTGCCTTGCGCGCGCTGGCCTGCTGGTTGTCGGCCGCGCCGTGCGCAGTGCGCGCGCAGACGCGCACTGGGCACGCCTGCCGGGCGCGCGCGCGCAGACTCCTCCGTCTGCGTGCGCGCGTGCCTTGCGGCGCTGCCCAGAGCCCGTCCGCGCGCGGATTCGCAGGCGCGCGCGCGCAGACACCCTTGTCTGCGTGCACGCGCGCCTGGAGGCGCTGCCAGCCGGGCGCGCGCAGGCCTCCCTTGCCTGCGCGCGTCTGCCCTGCCGGCAGCGTGCGGCTGCACGCAGTCCGGCCGGCTGCGTCGTTTTTCATTTTCCTGTTCAATTTTCCACCCCGTTTCCCAAGAAAAATAAAAAAATACCAACATTCAGAAATTCACACGAATTAAAAGCAATAAAATCGACATGCTTAAAATCAAGAACAATCAAGATTTAATATAAAACATGCCAATATCACGTTTCATGCTTATAACGCACATAAACTCTAGGCCTATACACCGAACTGAGCTCTGATACCGCTGAAAGAAAACTGTGGATCGTCCCGGGAATTGCGCGAATGCGGAAGCGCGATAGAAATAAATTTACAAAAATAAAAGGCATGCTTTTAATTGAAAAGAACACGCTCAAGGGGTGTGCCCTTGAGGTTCCCGGGCGTTCGGTGTATCTCATGATCATATAACAAATAAAGAAATCATGGAGGCCATAGAGTTGAAAAATTAAAGAGGGACGAAAAGATAAAACGAGACCTATCCGTTGTCGTTTTCGTCTTCAACGGCTACTCGCGTTGCTCCCCGTTTTGCACCGAGATCTCGTTCTTGAGACCCTCCAAATCGTGACACACGATCCACCCACGTATCTTGCACGTCGTGCTAGCAACGAACAAGTGTATAATTTTTGGAGTGGACGAATCAATAACACGTTATCAATTAACGGTATTGGTTCATCTATGTTCTAGTGTTCCAAGAACAAAAAAGAACTAAGAAAAATATATTTTTCTTGTTGGAGAAAGAGAGAGGGGCGGACGAGAGGTAGGAGAGGGGAGAGTGTGTGTTGTGTGTGTTTTCAAGAATCATCATCCTACAATTGTTGGAAGCTAGAGGTTTATATAGAGGAGGAGTTTAATCCTCTTTAAACTCCAACTCTAAGAACTCTAATTTGACTAGGATTTTGACCTAGTCAAAGTTCTAGTCAAACTAGTGTTTGACCTAGTCAAACGAATCCTAGCCTTCCATCTCCCCTTTCCATCTCAACCGTTGATTTTAATTTAATGGAATATTTAAATCCTATTAAATATTCCAAAACGCTAAAAGAATAAATATAATATAATAAATAAATATTATTATTTATTCTAAGCCCATTAAATCAACCCTTTTAATAAATCCTATTTATTAATTTAATTCCCTTTATCAAATAGAAGGAATTAATTTCTCCAAGAAAATATAGGACCCGATTAAATCTAATTTAATCATTCCTTTACTCCAATATTTAATTCCAAATTAAATACTAAGTGTGTGTGGATAGTGTGTGACTTTTTAGGTTCACCATTCAGCTACACTTGGTCGGATTCCTAGAATCCGCCCGTTACCATGGGTGGCCATCTAGCAACGGTCCATGGCACTAGAGACTAGGTGAAATATTCGGGGATGAACATTTAGGCTCTAACAGTACACTTGTCCTTCTGTCTTCGGTCTCATAACTTAGAGTCTAGGGCACGGAAAAAGCAGGTACCCATTTTGGACCTAAGTGTCGGTCTGTCCTTACTAAACGCCGCAAGGGAAACCTTTCCCTTCTGTTCAGTCACTGTGGCCACAGATTTCAGGGACAAGACACAGAGCATACATGAGACTCAACTGTCAATACCTTTTGATAGGAGACAGATCCTTTCTTGGAAACTACTGTCACTTTGTGCACCCGAGCTGCACTAGACATGGCTTATGACTACTCATGCGTATTTTGGCAATCTCTCACTATATCTAAGATACAGACCTGATGCACAGGTAAACTAAGCAGTTCCTCAAGTCAAAGGACTTGGCCTGTACCGTTGGAACCGGGAATACACGTCATACCTTGCTGACCATACTCAAGGTCCTCTGTAAGACGGTTCCCGCGAGTCACCTCAGTCAGCTGCTTCCTAGCATGCTGACCCACTAACACTGCTTAGACGACCTTCGTCACCCGTCGATGAAACACGACAGCAGATGCTTAGTGCAAGTCTCAAAGGGAATCCCGGTACCCATTTTCGGGATTCCTTGACTTGGAAATTTCCGGACTGATTCGGTGAGACTAATTTCATGGACCTACCTCCAAGCGTAGTCCCAGTCCCCGAAATCGTTACTCAGTCCGTGGGCATTGTTTGCGTAGTGAACAAAAATGTAAATACAGATATAAGTGAACGTAAACAAAGTATTGCCATATGAATTTTCACTTCTTTATTCATAAATATTTTATCAAATACCAAAGAATTGTCTAGACATAGGTTACATATTCCTGCCAAAATTGGCTTACATGGTCACCTATTCTAACACGACCCACGTCTGGCACCGATGAAACTCGGCACTCACCCAGTGAATGCAATACTTAGTACAAGTCTCTATAGGACACTCGAGGCCCAGTCTCGAGGTCCTCGACTTGGAACGTTTCAGACCGACCCTCAAGGAGTTGGTTTCATAGCCGCCAACCTATGCGCAGCTCAACTCAATGGGTTTTACCAATCGGTCTGTGGGCATTTGTTGTGACATTGAAGCACCATTCAAATGTAAGTAGTAAGCACAACAAACACATTTTGCCAATGATGAATACTTACTTTATCCATCAGTATAATATTACTTTGATAAAGATCGACGAATAGTTCCCAGAACAACCAATCTAATTGACTTTCTGGTCACTTATTCTAACAATCTCCCACTTGACCACAAAGCCAATTACCCGTGTTGCTCAGAGCCTTCTGAGCATGAGCAATCTACGATACCGGCTCGATCTCGTGGGTCTACTATATTTCTCTGCCGAAGTGACACGGTCCAACCGTGTCACCGCTTCCTACCATTGCTGCCTGCAAATGGTGGTTGTCTAAGAATTTTCCGTGGATCTGTGATGAGATCTTGAGCCCAAAAGCTTTTGCCAAAGCCTAGTTGTTGGCCTCCAAGGCAACTACTGGCTCGGCCGTGCTAGGCACCACATCCATCCTATGGATGCGGTTTTCAATCCAAACCACTCTCCAGAAACGACTTCCAAAGTCGCCATACATTCGACTTTCATAATGACATGTCATGGTATCCTGCTTGAAACCTTTCCAAGCTACCACACTCACCATTAAGTCCAAATGTATATACATATTGAGACTAAACATCATTCACATGATTCTGGAAGCTAGTATCGCTATAGCCTTCTAGAATCAACCCTCCACAAAATGTGCATCAAGAACACTTCTTTAATCCTTATTCAGGTATTAAAGATATTCTCAATAGTTGTCTACTGCCTTCTCGGCACAAGCCCAATGACCATTGTTATGCACAAAGCATACACAACATCAGGCCCAATGCACGAACAACATTGATGCTGCCTAAAGCAAAGACGTAGGGGATGTCAAACATCTAAGCTTTCTCATTAGTCTAGCGTGACTGATTCTTGAACAACTTAACCCTGTATAAAGGAATCCAATTCCTATCATGGAGAATTGCATGAACAACGCTCGTGTTTTAGTCTTTTCCAACATCTTAAATTCATTCCAAATGAATAAGACGTTACACACTAAACACTTGGAATAAAACTATCCTCCCACTGACCCTAAAGCCTGTTACTGATCGATTCATACTCTGTATGAACTCGTCAAAACGAATATTCCAGTTATACAAAATTTCAAACCCAGTTTGAATTTCTATGATGGATCCAATAGTTCTAAGCCATTGATCCAAACCCGATGTCCAACATCGCTTCTCCTTGTATCTTTTGGATGATAATCCAATTGACCGAACAGGCCCAGAAACCTTTACCTCTCAAGTAACTAAGGTATTCTGGTTCTCCCTAGGAGGACTGGAATATAGTCAGTAGAATAATATAATTACAAATGATGTTCGCATTATTCTGCATTAAGCCTGCACAAATCAGACACCTAGTCTAATTTATCTCCCACTAGTCCCTTGACGTATGTGGGACCATCCCATGTACTCAAGAACTTTGTAGGATGCAGGCTTGCCAAACCATAACCTATATGGCAACTAGATCATGACTATTAGAAAATGCCATGTTTCTCAACCTAGCAACCTTTCAAGCCCATGTCTAGAAGGTTTAAGGTAATCCAGTGAAACCCCGATCGAACCAAGTCTAACAAGGTTCGATTTCTCCCTTATCAGAGACCGTTCAACCATGGTCCTTATAGGAAGGATTCCACTGAGTGAGAATTCCATTCTCATCTGGATATTCAAGAACTCCTACTAAATACACACCCCTTCGATCTAATCGAGAGGTTTAATTTTGCAATCAACTTGGTTCACCACTCCAAGTCTAATTCCCCGAACCTATCCAAGGTCCTTAGACTTGTGAACCCTCTTCTGGTGCTGTGTACTCAGTAACCTACGAATGTCTAAATGGATCCAATCCGATAGACTTTTGGCAAGCCCACTTTGTCCAACAAAGAAGCCTTACAGTCTTTCCATCTCAGAGAGGACTTGTAAGCTAGTCGACTCAAATTGTCTATCGCTAGACTGTTTGAATCTTCCAACATCCTCGTCCTTAACTAAAGAAAAAACCATCCTAGCCTATGGATGCCAAATTCGTAAGTTTATCTTGATTATCCATTTCAATCATTTGATTTGAGTACTCATAATCCAATTATGGGATAATGTTTAAGGATAATTATGTATCCCACCTAGCAGACAAGAATAGTCATTCTTTGTCAAATAAAGTAATTTTATTGATCAAACGTATGTAATTAAAATCTGTCCAACAAACTCATGCCTATGAATCTTTACTACATTCAATAACATAATATTACTCGTTCACAGATTGACGAATGGTTCTCAGAACAGCCAATACCATTGACTTTCTGGTCACCTACTCTAACACGGCCAAAATTGTATAGAAATCCAAATGACCTGCAGAACGTGATGTTGGACATCGGAGTAGGATTTATCGAGAGGAGCCATAGAATTCGGTAGAAAATTCAAACAAGGTTTGAAACACAACATAACTGGAATATTCATTTAGATGAGCTCATACGGTGCATGACTCGGTCTTAAACGACTTAGGTGATCAGTGGGAGTAGAAATGGAGTTCCAAGTGTTTAAGTGTGTAATGCCTTGATTCATGGATGAATTCAATACATTAGGAATCACTAAAACACAAACCCTAACTCACGAAAATTCTCCATGACATTTTAGGGTTCCCACATACATATCATGAATTGAGCTTTTCAAAAACTCAGTCATGGTAGACTGATGAGAAAACACAGATATGTAGAGGGACAAGTTGTTCGAGGCTCAATCATGGTAAGACTGATGAGAAAACTTAGATACTATGGATAAAGCATCAAGTCACTCAAGACTTAGTCACGGTGGACTAATGAGAAGGCTTGGATGTTGAGTATCCCCTACGTCTTAACCCTAGGCAAACATACGATATGTTTGCTCGGTGCATAGGAACCGATGTTGAGAGTGCTTCTTGCATGGCTCAACAGAAATCTGAGGGGTTGAAGAAAGCAATCAAGAATGATCCTTAGTACCTGAATAAGGATTAAAGATGTGTTCATGATGCACCGTCTGTTGAGAATTGCTTTGGAAGGCTAAAGTGATATTAGCTTCCAGAGAATAAGTGAGAACCAGTTAGTCTCAATGTTATGCACAGTCAGGCAGAATGACGAGTGCATTGGATAGTGGTCACGGATGAAGACTGCGTCCATAGGATGGACGTGGCGCCTAGCACGGCCAAGCCATGTTCGCCTATATGGCAGGCAACTTGGCTATGGGAGTATTGGCACGAGATGTCATCACAAGATCCACGAAAATATTCTTAGACAACCACCATCTCTAGGAGGCAATGGTGGGAAGAGGTAACACGGTTAGACCGTATTGCCTCGCCAAGGAAATATAAATGGACTCACAATTCCTTAGTCGGTATCGTAGATTACTCATACTCAGAGGATTCTGAACAAAATGGGTAATTGACTTAATGGTGAAGTGGGAGATTGTTAGAATAGGTGACCAGAAAGTCAATGGTATTGGCTGTTCTGAGAACCATTCGTCAATCTGTGAACAAGTAATATTATGTTAATGAATGTAGTAAGGATTCATAGGCATGAGTTTGTTGTACTTACTGCTTGTCACAGTAAACGCCCACAGACTGAAATAACATTTCGGGAAATTGAAACTACGCTTGGAGGTTGGTTCATGAAATCAGTTTCACTGAATCGGTCTGAAATACTCCAAGTCAAAGGAATCTCGAGACAGGGCATCGAGAATCCCCTTGAGACTTGCACTAAGCATCTGCTGTCCTGTTTCATCGACGAGTGAGGAGGATCATCTAAGCAGTGTTAGTGGGTCGGCCTGCTGGGGAGCGGCCGACTAAGGTGACTCACGGGAATCGTCGTATGGAAGCCACTCGGGCTTGGTCAGTGTGACTCGTATTCCCGGTTCCGATAGTACGGGATTAGTCCTTGGACATGAGGATCACGGCAGTCCCCTACATACTTAGGCTGTATCTTGGATATGGTGAAATTTGATCAGTTAAATTACATGGTCATCATAAGCCTCGTCCAGTGCAGTCAGAGTATGTAAGAACGGTGTATTCCAAGATAGGATCTGTCCCCTGTCAAAGGATACGACAGCGAGATCTCCTATGCGCTCGGAGATGGTTTAGATTCACAAAGTCTATGGCCATAACACTTGATGTAGTGGGAAAAGGATATCCTATGTCGAGCTAAACCTATCTCGAGCATTAAGCATAGATTCCTAGTCAAGGATGGGAACCGACGCCTAATTCCATGCCCTAAACTAAAGGCCGGGAGACAGGCGACAGTAGGACCGTACGTGTACGTATCGAGCGTCGGTAGGACTGCACCTGCGTATAACTCAGAGCCTAAATGTTCACACCACATATACACCAAGTCTCTAGTGCCATGTACCATTGCTAGATGACCACCCATGGTAACGCACTACTTTAGTTATGGAATAACAAGAAGTAGGTCCAAGTCTAGCTGAAAGGTGAACCTAAAGAGTCACACCCGCTACACCAAATCAAAATGAATTAATTTAGCATTAATTCCGGGAGAAGGTTTAATTTAATGGAATTAAATTATACTTCTTGGAGATTCAAGCCTCGATGGATTATTTGGAATAATTGGCTTGAGTTCATAAATTAGATTTATGGATTTTATAAAGCATGGGCTTCCCTTTTATTATTTGGAATAATTGGCTTGAGTTCATAAATTAGATTTATGGATTTTATAAAGCATGGGCTTCCCTTTTAATTAGATTAAAAGGGTGAATTAGTTAATGTGCGTGGTATATTAAATAGGATTTAATATAAAGTTCATGGGACTATTTAACTGGGAATTAAATGAAGTCCATTCCATTAATTAATTAATGGGCTTAGTTTATTAAATATGATTTAATATAAAGTCCATGGGATTATTTAATTTAGAATTAAATAAAGCCCATTCCATAAAGCCCATCAAAATGGATGGACAAGATTTAATCAAGGGATTGATGAGATGAAGGGCCATGATTAATTTGACTTAATCAAAGCCTAGTTTGACTAGGATTTGACAAGGTCAAAATCCTAGTCAAATGTGTCTCTTTAGAAGAGTCTGAGAAGGAATAGGAAATTCCATCTTCTATAAATCATCAAAAACACACACACACACACACACACACCTACTAATCTCTACAACTCTCATCTCCCAAAATTCTCTCTAGAATTCGTCCATTGCTCTTCTTCACTCTCCAAGAATTCTACTTTGTTCTTCTTGATGGATTCAAGTTAGAACATAAGAGACGTCGATTGCGTTAATTGATAGCGTGTATCGATGTCTCTTCTACCCAAATAATTTCTTGCTAGCACAAGGATTCTTTGCTTTCCGGTGTAGCGAGTGTCATGATATAGAGGGTCTCTTCTTTGAGATCTTGGTGCAAAACCAGGAACAATGCATGTAGCCGAACGAACACAAAACTACAACCGGATAGGTTGTTTAATTACGTTTTTCGGTTTCAATTCTATGGCCTCCATGTTGTGTTTTATTGAACATGAGATACACCGAACGTCCGGGAGAATCAAGGGCACACCCCTTGATCCGGTTATGTATGTTATGCATGATTTAAATTCCATTTAATTATGCTTTGCAATTTTATTATGCTATTTTTTGCGCTTCTGCTATTCGCGTTAATCTCCCGGGACGATCTACACAACATTTCATCCCATGCACCTGATAGGTATGGATTTCTGGGCCTGACCGGAAAGTTGGATAATGATCCAAAGACGTAAGGAGAAGCGATGTCGGACATCCATTCGGATAAGTGGCTTGAGGCCATGAAATCTGAGATGGACTCGAAGGGTACAAACCAGGTTTGGACCTTAGTGGACCCACCAAAAGGGGTAAAACCCGTAGGGTGTAAATGGGTCTACAAACGTAAGCTTGGAGCTGACGGGGAGGTTACAACCTTCAAAGCCAGGCTTGTGGCAAAAGGTTACACTCAGCGACCCGGGGTCGATTTTGAGGAAACCTACTCGCCTGTAGCAATGACTAAGTCCATTCGGATACTGCTTGCCATAGCAGCATGGTATGACTATGAAATATGGCAGATGGACGTGAAAAGAACCTTCCTCAACGGTTTCGTAGAGGAATAGATCTATATGGATCAGCCAGAGGGTTTCACAACTGTTGGAGAAGAGCAGAAGGTCTGTCATCTCCAAAGGTCCATCTATGGCCTCAAACAAGCTTCCCAAAGCTGTAACATACGTTTTGATGAAGTCATACGAGGATAAGATTTCATTAAGAATGAGTCCGATCCTTGTGTATACAAGAAGATCAGTAGGAGCTCAGTTGCGTTTTATGTGGATGACATCTTGCTCATTGGGAATGATGCTAAGATGTTGGGTACCACTAAGGCATCCTACATCCTTGGCATCAAGATCTACAGGGATACATCAAGAAGGTGAAGGACAAGCGGATCCGCCCGGGAGCCCGAGTGGAAACGAGAAAGCGAGAAATTGTGCACAAATTTAAATCTAATTTAAATATGCGAATCCCAAGGGGTGTACCCTTGGGTGCTCAACCAGGCGTTCGATGTAGGATGTGTAAATATTAGAAAGATATATTTAAACACATAGGGCATAGATGTATATTAAATCAATCAAAGCGTAATAAACCGTTACCTTTGATTATTTAGCGTATGCTCCCGGCTACTTGCGTTGTTCCTTCTCCGGAATGCTCACGAAATCCAAACGTATGGGTTCTCCAAAGGTGATCCACACCACACCGGAAGAAACACACGTTCTTCTTGCTAGAAAAGAACGGGCTTAAGAAGGAATCGGTTTAAGAGAAGAACACTATGAATAAGTGCTCTCTTAAACTTACTTTGTTCTTCTTCTTGATTCAAAATCAAGTAAAGAACACAACTGTAAGAGAGGGAGAGAGGCCGAGAGTTTCAGAGAGAGGAGAGGATTTTTTTTTTCTTCTCTTTTTCCTAGAAAAAGATGAATAATGAATCACTTATGCTTGGTGTTGTATATTCTAATATATATACATAATTAATGTGATTATTGGAATGTGTCTAGGTTCATCCAAGGATGTCTAGATTCATTACAATCAATCACCATCAATTCTTCAATCAAGCCTACCAAAATTTATGGTATGATCAAATCATACCAAAAGGAAAGAGCTTGATTGGAGTTGATTTGTCTCTTTCCAAAAGAGATAAGTCAACATACCACCTAGCATGAAACATGGCTGATTTTGCTTCCTCCAAGGGAGCATGTCGGCCATGTTTAATTAAGGGAAGATATCCAACTTCTTCCTATTCCAAAATAGGAATTATTTCTCCTCTCGGGTATAATTTAACGGACCGGGTTAAAAGATCCAACGTCTCAACGTCTCAACTTTGTATATTTAATCGAAAATCCAATTTACCGATTAAACGGAAGCCCGATACAATATCGGACGGTCCATCCAATGGACTTTCCCTTAAGTAATCCAATTACTTATTTTATCCTTCGAGATTGACTCCAAATCGATCTCTCAACCTCCTCGGTGATTTGTGTGTGGCCCTTTAGGTTCACCCTCAGCTAGACTTGGGCCCGTGTCCCACAAGGGCCTGTTACCATGGGTGGCCGTCTAGGAACGGTCCATGGCACTAGAGACTAGGTGAATTGGCGTGAACATTTAGGCGCCGATTCCGTACGGGTACGATCCTTCCTTCTACCGTCTCCCGGCCTTAGTCTAGGGTATGGAATTGGGCGTCGGTTCCCATCCTTGACGAGGCAACCAAGACCACGTATGCTTCATTGCATCGACACAGGAAACCATTCCCTGTTCGACCAACCACTGTGTCCACAGCTTCAAACAGCATGAACGTGTCTCCGAGTGCATAGGAGATACCTCTGTCACATACTGACAGGGGACGAATCCTCTTCTTGGAATCCATCGTCCTCGCTACACATTCCGACTGCACTGGACAAGGCTTATGATAATCATCTTATACAATGATTACCTCTCGCCAGATCCAAGATACAGTCGTCCTGTGCACGTGACTGTCATGATTCCTCAAGTCTGAGGATTACTCCCGAACTATCGGAACCGGGGAAAACCAATCATACCGACCAAGCCTCCAAGGCTTCCATATGATGATCCCCGCGAGTGAGTCCAGTCGGCTCGACCCCAGTCGACCAACCCACCAAGATCGTGTAGGCGTCCCACGCCTGTCGCCGAAGAAACACGATACTCATCCAATGAACACGACTCTTGACGCAAGTCTCAATAGGACTCTCGATGCCCTGTCTCGAGGTCCTCGACTTGGAACGTTTCAGACCCAACTCTTAATCAGTTGGTTTCATGACCACCATCCAATTTGTGGCCCAACTGCACGAGTTGTGATCCATGGTCTGTGGGCTTTGTTGCGATATAAGTTAAACACCGTTTTAACAAATATAAGATGAGCGCAACAAAGAAGGTACCATTGGTGACGAATACTCATCTTATTCATCACACTGGTCGGTATGATTGGTTTTCCCAGGTTCCGATAGTACGGGAGTAATCCTCAGACTTGAGGGATCATGGCAGTCGCGTGCACAGGACGGCTATATCTTGGATCTGGCGAGAGGTAATCATTCTGTAGGATGATTATCATAAGCCTTGTCCAGTGCAATCAGAATGTGTAGCGAGGACGGTGGATTCCAAGAAGAGGATCCATCCCCTGTCAGTATGTGACAGAGGTATCTCTTATGCACTCGAAGACACGTTCATGCTGTTTGAAGTTGTGGCCACAGTGGTTGGTCGAACAAGGAATGGTTTCCTGTGTCGACGCAATGAAGCATACGTGGTCTCGAGTATTAAGCATAGATGCCTCGTCAAGGATGGGAACCGACGCCCAATTCAATACCCTAGACTAAGGCCGGGAGATGGTAGAAGGAAGGATCGTACCCGTACGGAATCGGCGCCTAAATGTTCACGCCAATTCACCTAGTCTCTAGTGCCATGGACCGTTCCTAGACGGCCACCCATGGTAACAGGCCCTTGTGGGACACGGGCCCAAGTCTAGTTGAGGGTGAACCTAAAGGGTCACACACAAATCACCGAGGAGGTTGAGAGATCGACTTGGAGTCAATTTTGAAAGATAAAATAGGTAATTGGATTACTTAAGGGAAAGTCCATTGGATGGACCGGCCGATATTATATCGGGCTTCCGTTTAATCGGTAAATCGAATTTTCGATTAAATATGGAAAGTTGAGATGTTGGATCTTTTAATTGGATTAAAAGATCAACGGGAATAATTTAAATGGACATTAAATTGGATTTAATGTTGGATTCGTCGTAATTGGATTACGATAAAACCCCGGTCCGTTATATTATACCCGAGAGGAGAAATAATTCCTATTTTGGAATAGGAGGAAGTTGGACTTCTTCCCTTAATTAAACATGGCCGACCTGCTCCCTTGGAGGAAGTAAAATCAGCCATGTTTCATGCTAGGTGGTATGTTGACTTATCACTTTTGGAAAGAGACAAATCAACTCCAATCAAGCTCTTCCCTTTTGGTATGATTTGATCATACCGTAAATTTTGATAGGCTTGATTGAAGAATTGATGGTGATTGATTGGAATGAATCTAGACATCCTTGGATGAACCTAGACACATTCCAATAATCACATTAATTATGTATATATATGAGAATATACAACACCAAGCATAAGTGATTCATTATCCATCTTTTTCTAGGAAAAAGAGAAGACAAAAAAAAAATCCTCTCCTCTCTCTCAAACTCTCGGCCTCTCTCCCTCTATTACACTTATGTTCTTCACTTGATTTTGAATCAAGAAGAAGAACAAAGTAAGTTTAAGAGAACACTAATTCATAGTGTTCTTCTCTTAAACATCCTTCCTAAACCCGTTCTTTTCTAGCAAGAAGAACGTGTGTTTCTTCCGGTGTGGTGTGGATCACCTTTGGAGAATCCATACGTTTGGATTTCGTGAGCATTCCGGAGAAGGAACAACGCTAGTAGCCGGGAGCATACGCTAAACAATCAAAGGTATGTTAGAATAGGTGACCAGAAAGCCAATAGGTTTGGCGATTTGTAACCTATTATACAACTCGATGTAATTGTAATATTATTATGTGATGAATAAAGTGAGTGTTCGTCACTATTGGTACCTACTTTGTTGTGCTCACTTTACATTTGTTAAAACGGTGTTTAACTTATATCGCAACAAAGCCCACAGACCATGGATAACAACTCGTGCAGTTGGGCCACGCATTGGATGGTGGTCATGAAACCAACTGATTAGGAGTTGGGTCTGAAACGTTCCAAGTCGAGGACCTCGAGACAGGGCATCGAGAGTCCTATTGAGACTTGCGTCAAGAGTCGTGTTCATTGGATGAGTGCCGTGTTTCATCGGCGACAGGCGTGGGACGCCTACACGATCTTGATGGGTTGGTCGACTGGGGTCGAGCCGACTGGACTGACTCGCGGGGATCATCATATGGAAGCCTTGGAGGCTTGGTCGGTATGATTGGTTTTCCCCGGTTCCGATAGTACGGGAGTAATCCTCAAACTTGAGGAATCATGGCAGTCACGTGCACAGGACGGCTGTATCTTGGATCTGGCGAAAGGTGATCATTCTGTAAGATGATCATTATAAGCCTTGTCCAGTGCAGTCAGAATGTGTAGCGAGGACGGTGGATTCCAAGAAGAGGATCCGTCCCCTGTCAGTATGTGACAGAGGTATCTCCTATGCACTCGGAGACACGTTCATGCTGTTTGAAGCTGTGGCCACAGTGGTTGGTCGAACAGGGAATGGTTTCCTGTGTCGACGCAATGAAGCATACGTGGTCTCGAGTATTAAGCATAGATGCCTAGTCAAGGATGGGAACCGACGCCCAATTCCATACCCTAGACTAAGGCCGGGAGACGGTAGACGGAAGGATCGTACCCGTACGGAATCGGCGCCTAAATGTTCACGCCAATTCACCTAGTCTCTAGTGCCATGGACCGTTGCTAGACGGCCACCCATGGTAACGGGCCCTTGTGGGACACGGGCCCAAGTCTAGCTGAGGGTGAACCTAAAGGGTCACACACAAATCACCGAGGAGGTTGAGAGATCGACTTGGAGTCAATCTCGAAGGATAAAATAAGTAATTGGATTACTTAAGGGAAAGTCCATTGGGTGGACGGGCCGATATTGTATCGGGCTTTCATTTAATCGGTAAATTAGATTTTCGATTAAATATGGAAAGTTGAGATGTTGAGACGTTGGATCTTTTAATTGGATTAAAAGATCAACGGGAATAATTTAAGTGGACATTAAATTGGATTTAATATTGGGTTCGTCGTAATTGGATTACGATAAAACCCAGTCCGTTAAATTATACCCGAGAGGAGAAATAATTCCTAATTTGGAATAGGAAGTAGTTGGACTTCTTCCCTTAATTAAATATGGCCGACATGCTCCCTTGGAGGAAGCAAAATCAGCCATATTTCATGCTAGGTGGTATGTTGACTTGTCTCTTTTGGAAAGAGACAAATCAACTCCAATCAAGCTCTTCCCTTTTGGTATGATTTGATCATACCATAAATTTTGGTAGGCTTGATTGAAGAATTGATGGTGATTGATTGGAATGAATCTAGACATCCTTGGATGAACCTAGACACATTCCAATAATCACATTAATTATGTATATATATTAGAATATACAACACCTAGCATAAGTGATTCATTTTTCATCTTTTTCTAGGAAAAAGAGAAGACAAAAATCCTCTCCTCTCTCTCAATTTTCGTGCTCCCTCTCTCTCTTACACTTGTGTTCTTCACTTGATTTTGAATCAAGAAGAAGAACAAAGTAAGTTTAAGAGAACACTAATTCATAGTGTTCTTCTCTTAAACCGATTCCTTCCTAAACCCGTTCTTTTCTAGCAAGAAGAACGTGTGTTTCTTCCGGTGTGGTGTGGATCACCTTTGGAGAATCCATACGTTTGGATTTCGTGAGCATTCCGGAGAAGGAACAACGCTAGTAGCCGGGAGCATACGCTAGACAATCAAAGGTAACGGTTTATTACGCTTTGATTGATTCCCTTTATATATATCTATGCCCTATGTGTTTAAATATATGTTTTAATATTTACACATTCTAGATCCAACGCCCGGTTGAGCACCCAAGGGTACACCCCTTGGGATTCGCGTATTTTGAATTTTATTTAAATTTACGCACTTATTTCTCGCCTTTCTCGCTTCCGCTCGCGCTCCCGGGCGGATCCGCTTGTCCTTCAAGTGGTATCAGAGCCCGGTTCGATGTAAGGGGCATAGATCTATGTGTTTGGCATGATCTACTTGCTTTTAAACGGCTTTATTGGCATGTTAGATTACATAAATATATGAATAATATGATGATTCAATTGTTTGGATTTAATGGACTTTTGGCATGCTTAATTTTGTTAGATTGGATCTAAAATTACATGCTTATTTTCAGTATAATATTAATTTTATTGTCCTGAAACAGTTTTGAAAAACAAAAAAAAAAAAAAAAAAAAAAAAAAATTTGGTCGGGCCGGCAGTGGCCGCGCACAGGCGCGCGCGCTGCCCTGTGCGCGCGGGCGGCCGGCCAGCACAACGGCTGGGCCGTTTTGTGCCGTTTTTCGACTTTTTCCGGAAAATTCGATTTTCTGTATTTTCTGCACAATATTCTGAAAATATGTTAATTTTGCATTTTTGATTTTGGAATAATTGGATTATTCCTTGGATTAAATTTGCTTAATTAATTTGTGATTAATACATGCATTGGATGCATTGTTTAAAATGTCCATTAAATTTAAAATTTGAATTTTGCATATTATTTGTATATTTATGCTTTTGTGATGTTGGACATCACTTGGGTATTTGGAATATCCATTGGTTATTTATGCATGATTATTTGGAATAATTATGTTATATGTGAGTTGATGGAATCAACATGGGATGATCACAAAGCCAAAGACCTTGTGTATGGATGAATGAATGTTTATTTATTTTCTGTTGGGTGGGGCCTGCGTGCCTCTTGTTTTTGGGACTATCATCTCCCGTATTTTCAGCCTCATGATGTTAAGGCTTGTTTTCCTTATTACCAATGTATTAATTTCAGTTGTAATGAGAGTAGATAGGATTGGTGAGGTTTCAATTTTAACAAGCAATTGGAGTCGGAGACCCCAAGGAGGAGCATCAAGGCGTGAAACAAGAGCACTACAAGGCCCATTGGAATGACAATGGGTATATTACTATTGTAATAATTTAGGACCACCCTAGACAGACCATAGACTCACTGCGGGCTCAGTGGGTCGCATAGGTTGGGCTTGTGATCATCCTAACAGGGGTATGCTATGTTTTCTGCATGCGGCGTATTTATTTATCGCTTTAAATATTGGATATTTATGCATGCTAAAACACAATAATGTGATGAGGTCTCGGTCACACACAAACTCTCATTTGGTTGGACCAAATTAAATATTAGGCCCATAACGGACTTGGATCAAAATGGTATTTTGGTCTGTCCGAGCCTTCCATCCACAGCAATGTGGTGAGGAAGCTACCACTACCCAAGTGTGGTCTCACGAGTCGTGGCACACTTGGACTAGGGGAAAGCTGCACTATTGTTGTGAACAAAAAGACTGCGCTCGCTGTTTCCCTGTCTCACGAGTCGTGGGGGGCGACAGTTTGAGGCATGATTTGGTTGATGGGTCGGGCCTAACACTGAGTAACATGGTTCGCTTGGAGTCCTCGGAACCATGCGAATAGGTGAGGCAAAATATCTTGGGAATCTCATTGGATGAGAATGATATTGGATATCTCCCACGAGGTCTTCTTCATGTGAATCGTAAAAGCGGGGCATGGAGATTACGCTTGTGGATCCCAAGCCCACTAGGAAATGGTTTCCCGAAACTCCGCTTGAGAGTGGCGGACTTTCGTATAAATAGTGGGAGGGTTAAAGACTAAAAGACCAAGTCTTCAACTTGAACAATAATATTACCATCATCTGCTAATTTCTGCTTTACATTTTCATTAATGTAGATATGTCTAAGAACCCGTTAACCATGATTCTTGAGACTAACAAATTCAACGGAACGAACTACTCGGACTGGCTGAGAAACCTGAGGATTGTCCTCGGTTTCGAGAACCAAGGCTACGTCTTGGACGAGCCGCCACCGAGCAACTTACCGGAGGGGTCCACGCCTGAAGAACGTTTGACGTTCGAGAAATGGCATGAGGACAACCGGAAAGTACGCAGTATCATACTAGCTTCGATGTCTAACGACATCCAGAAGCAGTATGAGAGGCTGGACAACGTCTCCGCCATAATGCTCCGCATGAACGAGGTTTATGCGGTTCCGGATAGGCATATTAGATATGCCGCCACAAAAGCATTCTTTGGCACCAAGCTCGCTGAAGGAGCGTCTGTACAGAGTCATGGGGTCAAAATGCTCTCCCTAGTGGAGAAACTCGAGGACCTTAAAGCTGGGCATATCAATGACACGTACATTGACGTGATCCTCCAGTCGCTCCCTCCATCCTATGACCCGTTTGTTGTAAACTACAACATGAACGGACTTGAGAAGTCTATTCATGAGTTGATCAACATGCTGGTCCAATACGAGGCAACGACCCACAAGTCGGCGCCGGCGGTATTGATAGGAGAGGCTTCAACCTCCAAGGCGAATGGCAAGAGGGCCGGACGCTGGAAGAGGAAGAAGGGCAAAGGGAAGACGGTTGCGGCCCCTGCTCGCGCTCCGGGCGTCCCTGTTGCTCCGGTTGGACCGAGCAAAGGGAAAGGGAAGGCCCGTGGTTCTCAGCGGTCCAAGGCAAATGATGTCTGCATGCATTGCCAAGGGAAAGGGCATTGGAAGAGGGAGTGCCCACAACTCCTCTCCAACCCAGGTGTGTTTGTGGTTGAAGTTAATATGATTACTAATTCTGCTTCATGGGTATTGGATACCGGGTGTGGTGCTCACATCTGCAATGATTTGCAGGCACTGCAAAGAAGCAGAAGGCTAACCAAGGATGAGATGATCCTGAGGCTAGGCGATGGCAAGGCCGTTGCTGCGGAGGCCGTAGGATCACTAGAGTTAGCCATTAGTAGTCATGTTAGGATTGTACTGAACGACTGTTTCTATGTACCTAGCATGATTAAAAACATTGTTTCCATCCCGGTCCTTGATAAGGAGGGATATGAATTTACCATCAATAAAAACGATTTTTTCATTATCAAAGATGGTATTTCTCATTTGCTTGGTACATTGGTCAACGGTTTGTACATACTTCAACAGTCTAATTGGATTATGACTGCAGAACACAAACGAAAACGTGATGATCATAATAACGCACAGATATGGCATGCGAGGTTAGGTCATATCTCTAAAGATAGGATAAGAAGGTTGGTGGACTCAAAGAGTCTAGAAATAGACGATTTGGACAACCTACCGACCTGCGAATCCTGTTTAAAGGGAAAGATGACCAAGAAACCCTTTGTTGGACAAAGTACGCTAGCCAGTGGTCTGTTGGATTTGATCCATACAGATGTCTGTGGTCCACTAAATACTCAGGCTAGAGGTGGGTACTCGTACTTCATAACCTTTACCGATGATCACTAACGGTATGGTTATGTTTACCTGATGAGGTACAAGTCTGAAGCCTTTGGAAGGTTTAAAGAATACAGACTTGAAGTAGAGAACCAAACCGGTCGAAAGATCAAAGCCCTTCGGTCGGACCGAGGTGGAGAGTATTTGAGTGGTGAGTTTACTGATTATCTAAAAGAGAATGGGATTCTCTCTCAGTGGACCCCTCCTGGAACACCGCAGCTTAACGGTGTGTCTGAAAGGAGGAATCGGACCTTGTTGGACATGGTCCGATCCATGATGAGTTTTACCGAACTACCCCTTTCCTTCTGGGGATACGCTCTTGAGACGGCGGCCAAAGTTTTGAACTTGGCGCCATCTAAAAGGGTATCCCAGACGCCATATGAGATGTGGCATGGCAAGCCTGCCTCCTACAAATACTTGAAAGTGTGGGGTTGCCCCGCATATGTCAAGAGATTAGTGGGAGATAAACTGGACTCGAGGTCTAGTTTATGCAGGTTTATCGGCTATCCAAAAGAAACTGCGGGGTATTATTTCTATGATCCCTCCGAGCAAAAGGTTTTTGTCTCGCGAAACGCAGTGTTCTTGGAAAAAGGTTTTCCATTGGATAGTCGACGCGATGAGGTACTCCTTGAGGAATCAAGTGAGGTACCCCATGAGGCGGCAGTGACATCTGAGCCAGTGGTTCCCACTGATATTGTTCCAGTCCTCCGTAGGTCGGCCAGAGTATCCCATGCACCTGATAGGTATGGATTTCTGGGCCTGATCGGTCAGTTGGATAATGATCCAAAGACATACGGAGAAGCGATGTCGGACATCGATTCGGACAAGTGGCTTGAGGCCATGAAATCCGAGATGGACTCGATGGGTACAAACAAGGTTTGGACCCTAGCAGATCCACCAAAAGGGGTTAAACCCGAAGCTGGAACATACGTTTGGATGAAGTCATACGGGGATATGATTTCATCAAGAACGAGTCCGATCCTTGTGTATACAAGAAGATCAGTGGGAGCTCAGTTGCGTTTTTGGTGCTTTACGTGGATGACATCTTGCTCATTGGGAATGATGCTAAGATGTTGGGTACCACTAAAGCTTGGTTGTCAACGCAATTCTCCATGAAGGATATGGGCGAGGCATCCTACATCCTTGGCATCAAGATCTACAGGGATAGATCTAAAAGGATGTTAGGAATGGCCCAGTCCTCGTACATTGAGAAAGTCTTGAAGAGATTCAAGATGGAGAACTCAAAACGAGGATTCCTTCCAATGAGGCATGGAATTAAGTTATCCAAGAAGCAGTCTCCTAAGACTGATGAGGAGCTTAAACGGATGTTGGACATCCCCTATGCTTCAGCCGTAGGCAGCATACAGTATGCTGTTCAATGCACTAGACCTGATGTGGCTTTCGCTTTGAGCGTAACAAGTCGATATCAGTCGTGTGCCGGGGAGGCACACTGGAGTGCAGTCAAGACTATCTTGAAGTACCTGAAAAGGACTAAGGACATGTTCTTGATCTACGGCAGTGGAGAGTTGATACTGGAAGGCTATAGCGACGCTAGCTTCCAGTCGGATGACGATGATGCCAAGTCTCAGTCTGGTTATGTATTCAAACTTAATGGTGGCGTGGTTGCTTGGAAGAGTTCCAAGCAGGCTACCACGGCGGACTCCATCACAGAGTCTGAATACATAGCAGCTTCGGAAGCTGCTAAGGAGGCGGTTTGGATGAAGAGCTATATCCAAGAGTTGGGTGTAGTACCTAGCATCGCTGAGCCAGTGGTTATCTTCTGCGATAACAACGGGGCCATAGCGCAAGCAAAGGAACCGAGATCTCATCACCGATCCAAGCATATTCTTAGACGCTACCATCTGCTCAGAGAGATGGTTGGCAGGGGTGACGTTCGGATGGACCGAGTCAGCTCCGCAGAAAACATAGCAGATCCACTTACTAAGCCCGTGTCGCAAGTTGCCCATACTCAACATCTGGATAAGATGGGTTTGAGGTCTATGGGTGATTGGCTTTAGGTCAAGTGGGAGATTGTTAGAATAGGTGACCAGAAAGCCAATAGGTTTGGCGATTTGTAACCTATTATACAACTCGATGTAATTGTAATATTATTATGTGATGAATAAAGTGAGTGTTCGTCACTATTGGTACCTACTTTGTTGTGCTCACTTTACATTTGTTAAAACGGTGTTTAACTTATATCGCAACAAAGCCCACAGACCATGGATAACAACTCGTGCAGTTGGGCCACGCATTGGATGGTGGTCATGAAACCAACTGATTAAGAGTTGGGTCTGAAACGTTCCAAGTCGAGGACCTCGAGACAGGGCATCGAGAGTCCTATTGAGACTTGCGTCAAGAGTCGTGTTCATTGGATGAGTGCCGTGTTTCATCGGCGACAGGCGTGGGACGCCTACACGATCTTGATGGGTTGGTCGACTGGGGTCGAGCCGACTGGACTGACTCGCGGGGATCATCATATGGAAGCCTTGGAGGCTTGGTCGGTATGATTGGTTTTCCCCGGTTCCGATAGTACGGGAGTAATCCTCAGACTTGAGGAATCATGGCAGTCACGTGCACAGGACGGCTGTATCTTGGATCTGGCGAAAGGTGATCATTCTGTAAGATGATCATTATAAGCCTTGTCCAGTGCAGTCAGAATGTGTAGCGAGGACGGTGGATTCCAAGAAGAGGATCCGTCCCCTGTCAGTATGTGACAGAGGTATCTCCTATGCACTCGGAGACACGTTCATGCTGTTTGAAGCTGTGGCCACAGTGGTTGGTCGAACAGGGAATGGTTTCCTGTGTCGACGCAATGAAGCATACGTGGTCTCGAGTATTAAGCATAGATGCCTAGTCAAGGATGGGAACCGACGCCCAATTCCATACCCTAGACTAAGGCCGGGAGACGGTAGACGGAAGGATCGTACCCGTACGGAATCGGCGCCTAAATGTTCACGCCAATTCACCTAGTCTCTAGTGCCATGGACCGTTGCTAGACGGCCACCATGGTAACGGGCCCTTGTGGGACACGGGCCCAAGTCTAGCTGAGGGTGAACCTAAAGGGTCACACACAAATCACCGAGGAGGTTGAGAGATCGACTTGGAGTCAATCTCGAAGGATAAAATAAGTAATTGGATTACTTAAGGGAAAGTCCATTGGGTGGACGGGCCGATATTGTATCGGGCTTTCATTTAATCGGTAAATTAGATTTTCGATTAAATATGGAAAGTTGAGATGTTGAGACGTTGGATCTTTTAATTGGATTAAAAGATCAACGGGAATAATTTAAGTGGACATTAAATTGGATTTAATATTGGGTTCGTCGTAATTGGATTACGATAAAACCCGGTCCGTTAAATTATACCCGAGAGGAGAAATAATTGCTAATTTGGAATAGGAAGTAGTTGGACTTCTTCCCTTAATTAAATATGGCCGACATGCTCCCTTGGAGGAAGCAAAATCAGCCATGTTTCATGCTAGGTGGTATGTTGACTTGTCTCTTTTGGAAAGAGACAAATCAACTCCAATCAAGCTCTTCCCTTTTGGTATGATTTGATCATACCATAAATTTTGGTAGGCTTGATTGAAGAATTGATGGTGATTGATTGGAATGAATCTAGACATCCTTGGATGAACCTAGACACATTCCAATAATCACATTAATTATGTATATATATTAGAATATACAACACCTAGCATAAGTGATTCATTTTTCATCTTTTTCTAGGAAAAAGAGAAGACAAAAATCCTCTCCTCTCTCTCAATTTTCGTGCTCCCTCTCTCTCTTACACTTGTGTTCTTCACTTGATTTTGAATCAAGAAGAAGAACAAAGTAAGTTTAAGAGAACACTAATTCATAGTGTTCTTCTCTTAAACCGATTCCTTCCTAAACCCGTTCTTTTCTAGCAAGAAGAACGTGTGTTTCTTCCGGTGTGGTGTGGATCACCTTTGGAGAATCCATACGTTTGGATTTCGTGAGCATTCCGGAGAAGGAACAACGCTAGTAGCCGGGAGCATACGCTAGACAATCAAAGGTAACGGTTTATTACGCTTTGATTGATTCCCTTTATATATATCTATGCCCTATGTGTTTAAATATATGTTTTAATATTTACACATCCTACATCGAACGCCCGGTTGAGCACCCAAGGGTACACCCCTTGGGATTCGCGTATTTTGAATTTTATTTAAATTTACGCACTTATTCCACGCTTTCTCGCTTCCGCTCGCGCTCCCGGGCGGATCCGCTTGTCCTTCAAGGTAACGGTTTATTACGCTTTGATTGATTTCATTTATATATCTATGCCCTATGAGTTTAAAATATATGTTTTCAATATTTACACATCCTACATCGAATGCCCGGTTGAGCACCCAAGGGTACACCCCTTGGAATTCACGTATTTTGAATTTGATTTAAATTTACGCACTTTCCACGCTTTCTCGCTCCCTCTCGCGCTCCCGGGCGGATCCGCTTGTCCTTCAAGTGGTACCAGAGCCCGGTTCGATGTAAGGGCATAGATCTATGTGTTTTGGCATGATTTACTTGCTTTTAAATGGCTTTATTGGCATGTTAGATTACATAAATATATGAATAATATGATGATTCAATTGTTTGGATTTAATGGACTTTTGGCATGCTTAATTTTGTTAGATTGGATCTAAAATTCCATGCTTATTTTCAGAATAATATTAATGTTATTATGCTGAAACAGTTTTGAAAAACAAAAAAAAAAAGAAATTTGGGATCGGTCAGCAGCGGCTGCGCGCAGGCGGGCGCCTGCGCCAACGCGCGCTATGCGCAGCTGGCCGACCGTGGGCGGCGGGCCAGCACAATGGTTGGGCCGTTTTGTGCCGTTTTTTCGACTTTTTCTGGAAAATTCGATTTTCTGTATTTTCTGCACGATATTCTGAAAATATGTTAATTTTGCATTTTTGATTTTGGGATAATTGGATTATTCCTTGAATTAAATTTGCTTAATTAATTTTGGATTAATACATGCATTGGATGCATTGTTTAAAATGTCCATTAAATTTAAAATTTGAATTTTGCAAATTATGTGTATATTTATGCTTTTGTGATGTTGGACATCACTTGGGTATTTGGAATATCCATTGGTTATTTATGCATGATTATTTCGAATAATTATATTATATGAGTTGATGGAATCAACATGGGATGAGAACAAGAGCCCTAGACCTTATGTATGGATGAATGTATGATCATTTATTTTCTGTTGGGTGGGGCCTGCGTGCCTCTTGTTTTTGGGACTATCATCTTCCGTATTTTCAGCCTCATGATGTTAAGGCTTGTTTTTTTTATTACCAATGTATTACTTTCAGTTGTAATGAGAGTAGATAGGATTGGTGAGGTTTAATTTTAACAAGCAATTGGAGTCGGAGACCCCAAGGAGAAGCATCAAGGCGTGAAACAAGAAGCACTTCAAGGCCCATTGGAATGACAATGGGTACATTATTATTGTAATAATTTAAGACCACCCTAGACAGACCATAGACTCACTGCGGGCTCAGTGGGTCGTATAGGTTGGGCTTGTGATCATCCTAACAGGGGTATGTTATGTTTTATTCATGCGGCGTTTTTATTTATCGCTTTAAATATTGGATATTTATGCTTGCTAAAACACCATAATGTGATGAGATCTCGGTCACACTTAAACTCTCATTTAGTTGGACCAAATTAAATATTAGGCCCAGAACGGACTTGGATCAAAATGGTATTTATGATCTGTCCGAGTCTTCCATCCATAGCAATGTGGTGAGGAAGCTACCACTACCCAAGTGTGGTCTCACGAGTCGTGGCACACTTGGACTAGGGGAAAGCTGCACTATTGTTGTGAACAAAAAGACTGCGCTCGCTGTTTCCCTGTCTCACGAGTCGTGGGGGGTGACAGTTTGAGGCATGATTTGGTTGATGGGTCGGGCCCAACACTGAGTAACATGGTTCGCTTGGAGTCCTCGGGACCATGTGAATAGGTGAGGCAAAATATCTTGGGAATCTCATTGGATGAGAATGATATTGGATATCTCCCGCAAGGTCTTCTTCATGTGAATCGTAAAAGCGGGGCATGGAGATTACGCTTGTGGATCCCAAGCCCACTAGGAAATGGTTTCCCGAAACTCCGCTTGAGAGTGGCGGACTTTCGAATAAATAGTGGGAGGGTTAAAGACTAAAAGACCAAGTCTTCAACTTGAACAATAATATTACCATCATCTGCTAATTTCTGCTTTACATTTTCATTAATGTAGATATGTCTAAGAACCCATTAACCATGATTCTTGAGACTAACAAATTCAACGGAACGAACTACTCGGACTGGCTGAGAAACCTGAGGATTGTCCTCAGTTTCGAGAACCAAGGCTACGTCTTGGACGAGCCGCCACCGAGCGACTTACTGGAGGGGTCCACGCCTGAAGAACGTTTGACGTTCGAGAAATGGCATGAGGACAACCGGAAAGTACGCAGTATCATACTGGCTTCGATGTCTAACGACATCCAGAAGCAGTATGAGAGGCTGGACAACGTCTCCGCCATAATGCTCCGCATGAACGAGGTTTATGCGGTTCCGGATAGGCATATTAGATATGCCGCCACAAAAGCATTCTTTGGCACCAAGCTCGCTGAAGGAGCGTCTGTACAGAGTCATGGGGTCAAGATGCTCTCCCTAGTGGAGAAACTCGAGGACCTTAAAGCTGGGCTTAACAATGACACGTACATTGACGTGATCCTCCAGTCGCTTCCTCCATCCTATGACCCGTTTGTTGTAAACTACAACATGAACGGACTTGAGAAGTCTATTCATGAGTTGATCAACATACTGGTCCAATACGAGGAAACGACCCACAATTCGGCGCCGGTGGTATTGATAGGAGAGGCTTCGACCTCCAAGGCGAATGGCAAGAGGGCCGGACGCTGGAAGAGGAAGAAGGGCAAAGGGAAGACGGTTGTGGCCCCTGCTCACGCTCCGGGAGTCCCTGTTGCTCCGGTTGGACCGAGCAAAGGGAAAGGGAAGGCCCGTGGTTCTCAGCGGTCCAAGGCAAATGATGTCTGCATGCATTGCCGGGTGTGGTGCTCACATCTGCAATGATCTGCAGGCACTGCAAAGAAGTAGAAGGCTAACTAAGGATGAGATGATCCTGAGGCTAGGCGATGACAAGGCCGTTGTTGCGGAGGCCATAGGATCACTAGAGTTAGCCATTAGTAGTCATGTTAGGATTGTACTGAACGACTGTTTCTATGTACCTAGCATGATTAAAAACATTGTTTCCATCCCGGTCCTTGATAAGGAGGGATATGAATTTACCATCAATAAAAACGTTTTTTTCATTATCAAAGATGGTATTTCTCATCTGCTTGGTACATTGGTCAACGGTCTGTACATACTTCAACAGTCTAATTGAATTATGACTGCAGAAAACAAACGAAAACATGATGATCATAATAACGCACAGATATGGCATGCGAGGTTAGGTCATATCTCTAAAGATAGGATAAGAAGGTTGGTGGACTCAAAGAGTCTAGAAATAGACGATTTGCACAACCTACCGACCTGCGAATCCTGTCTAAAGGGAAAGATGACCAAGAAACCCTTTATTGGACAAAGTACGCTAGCCAGTGGTCTGTTGGATTTGATCCATACAGATGTCTGTGGTCCACTAAATACTCAGGCTAGAGGTTGGTACTCGTACTTCATAACCTTTACCGATGATCACTCACGGTATGGTTATGTTTACCTGATGAGGTACAAGTCTTAAGCCTTTGGAAGGTTTAAGGAATACAGACTTGAAGTAGAGAACCAAACCGGTCGAAAGATCAAAGCCCTTCGGTCGGACCGAGGTGGAGAGTATTTGAGTAATGCGTTTACTGATTATCTAAAAGAGAATGGGATTCTCTCTCAGTGGACCCTTCCTTGGACACCGCAGCTTAATAGTGTGTCTGAAAGGAGGAATCGGACCTTGTTGGATATGGTCCGATCCATGATGCGTTTTACCGAACTACCCCTTTCCTTCTGGGGATACGCTCTTGAGACGGCGGCCAAAGTTTTGAACTTGGCGCCATCTAAAAAGGTATCCCAGACGCCATATGAGATATGGCATGGGAAGCCTGCCTCCTACAAATACTTGAAAGTGTGGGGTTGCCCCGTATATGTCAAGAGATTAGTGGGAGATAAACTGGACTCGAGGTCTAGTTTATGCAGGTTCATCGGCTATTCGAAAGAAACTGCGGGGTATTATTTCTATGATCCCTCCGAGAAAAAGGTTTTTATCTCGCGAAACGCAGTGTTCTTGGAAAAAGGTTTTCCATCGAATAGTCGACGCGATGAGGTACTCCTTGAGGAATCAAGTGAGGTACCCCATGAGGCGGCAGTGACATCTGAGCCAGTGGTTCCCACTGATATGGTTCCAGTCCTCCGTAGGTCGGCCAGAGTATCCCATGCACCGATAGGTATGGATTTCTGGGCCTGATTAGTCAATTGGATAATGATCCAAAACGTACGGAGAAGCGATGTCGGACATCGATTCGGATAAGTGGCTTGAGGCCATGAAATCGGAGATGGACTCGATGGGTACAAACCAGGTTTGGACCCTAGTAGACCCACCCAAAGGGGTTAAACCCGTAGGGTGTAAATGGGTCTACAAATGTAAGCTTGGAGCTGACGGGGAGGTTACAACCTTCAAAGCCAGGCTTGTGGCGAAAGGTTATACTCAACGACCCGGGGTCGATTTTGAGGAAACCTACTCGCCCGTAGCAATGGCCAAATCCATTCGGATACTGCTTGCCATAGCAGCATGGTATGACTATGAAATATGGCAGATGGACATGAAAACGGCTTTCCTCAACGGTTTAATAAATTCTATTTATTAATTTAATTCCCTTTTTCAAATAGAAGGAATTAATTTCTCCAAGAAAATATAGGACCCCATTAAATCGAATTTAATCATTCCTTTACTCCAATATTAATTCCAAATTAAATACTAAGTGTGTGTGGATAGTGTGTGACTCTTTAGGTTCACCTTTCAGCTAGACTTGGTCGGATTCCTAGAATCCGCCCGTTACCATGGGTGGCCATCTGGAAACGGTCCATGGCACTAGAGACTAGGTGAAATAATTGGGATGAACATTTAGGCTCTAACAGTACACTTGTCCTTCTGTCTTCGGTCTCATCACTTAGAGTCTAGGGCACGGAAAAACAGGTACCCATTTTGGACCTAAGTGTCGGTCTGTCCTTACTAAACGCCGCAAGGGAAACCTTTCCCTTCTGTTCAGTTACTGTGGCCACAGATTTCAGGGACAAGACACAGAGCATACATGAGACTCAACTGTCAATACCTTTTGACAGGAGACAGATCCTTTCTTGGAAAACTACTGTCACTCTGTACACCCGAGCTGCACTAGACATGGATTATGACTACTCAAGAGTATTTTGGCAATCTCTCACCATATCTAATATACAGACCTGATGCATAGGTAAAACTCAGCAGTTCCTCAAGTCAAAGGACTTGGCCTGTACCGTTGGAACCGGGAATACACGTCACACCTTGCTGACCATACTCAAGGTCCTCCGTAAGACGGTTCCCGCGAGTCACCTCAGTCAGCTGCTTCCTAGCATGCTGACCCACTAACACTGCTTAGACGACCTTCGTCACCCGTCGATGAAATACGATAGCAGATGCTTAGTGCAAGTCTCAAAGGGAATCCCGGTACCCATTTTCGGGATTCCTTGACTTGGAGATTTCTGGACTGATTCGGTAAGACTGATTTCATGGACCTACCTCCAAGCGTAGTCCCAGTCCCCGAAATCGATTCTCAGTCCGTGGGCTTTGTTTGCGTAGTGAACAGAAATGTAAATGCAGATATAAGTGAACGTAAACAAAGTATTTCCATATGAATTTTCACTTCTTTATTCATAAATGTTTTTTATCAAATACCAAAAATTGTCTAGACATAGGTTACATATTCCTGCCAAAATTGGCTTATATGGTCACCTATTCTAACAATCTCCCACTTGGCCTTTAAAGCCAATTGCCCATATGCTTAATCCCCATCTTCTCAAGATGTTGCGTATGAGCGCTCTGCGACATAGGCTTTGTCAGCGGGTCTGCTGTGTTGTTTGCCGAGTTGACTCGGTCCATCCGGACGTCACCTCTTCCTACCATTTCTCTAAGAAGATGGTAGCGTCTAAGAATGTGTTTGGAACGGTGATGAGATCTCGGTTCCTTTGCTTGCGCTATTGCTCCGTTGTTATCACAGAAGATGACAACGGGCTCGGCGATGCTAGGCACCACACCCAACTCTTGGATGTAGTTTCTCATCCAAACCGCTTCCTTAGCAGCTTCAGAAGCTGCTATGTATTCAGCCTCTGTGGTGGAGTCAGCAATAGTTGCTTGCTTGGAACTTTTCCAAGCTACTACTCCTCCATTGAGTTTGAATACGTACCCTGATTGAGACTTGGCATCATCGTCATCAGACTGGAAGCTAGCATCGCTAAACCTTCCAGAATTAGTTCTCCATTGCCATAGACTAGGAACATTTCCTTAGTCCTCCTTAGGTACTTAATTGCATTCAAGTGTGCCTCTCCTGCGCAGGACTGATATCTGCTTGTTACACTTAAAGCGTATGCAACATCAGGCCTAGTGCAGTGGACCGCATATTGGATGCTACCTACGGCAGAAGCATAGGGGATGACTTTCATCCTTTCAAGTTCCTCATCAGTCTGTGGGGACTGTTTCTTGGAAAACTTGATCCCATACCTCATGGGAAGGAATCCCCGTTTGGAGTTGTCCATTCTATATCTCTTTAGGACTTTCTCCATATACAAGTTTTTGGGTGAGCCCTAACACCCTTTTAGATCTGTTCCTGACAATCTGGATGCCTACTGAAAGAAATCGGTGGATCGTCCCGGGAATTGCGCGAATGCGGAAGCGCGGTACAAAATAAACATACAAAAATAAAAGGCATGCTTTTAATTTAAAAGAACACGCTCAAGGGGTGTACCCTTGAGGTTCCCGGGCGTTTGGGTGTATCTCATGATTATAAAACTAATAAAGAAATCATGGAGGCCATAGAGTTGAAAATTAAAGAGGGACGAAAATCTTAAACGAGACCTACCCGTTATCGTTTTCGTCTTCAACTGCTACTCGCGTTGTTCCCCGTTTTGCACCAAGACCTCGTTTTTGAGATCCTCCAAATCGTGACACACGATCCACCCACGTATCTTGCATGTCGTGCTAGCAACGAACAAGTGTATAAATTTTGGAGTGGACGAATCTGAAGGACTACCGGATCCGCCCGGGAGCGCGAGCGGAAGCGAGAAAGGCGAGAAATTGCGTAAATTTAAATCAAATTCAAATACGCGAATCCCAAGGGGTGTACCCTTGGGTGCTCAACTGGGCGTTCGATGTAGGATGTGTAAATATTAAAACATATATTTAAACACATAGGGCATAGATATATAAATCAAATTAATCAAAGCGTAATAAACCGTTACCTTTGATTGTTTAGCGTATGCTCCCGGCTACTAGCGTTGTTCCTTCTCCGGAATGCTCACAAAATCCAAACGTATGGATTCTGCAAAGGTGATCCACACCACACCGGAAGAAACACACGTTCTTCTTGCTAGAAAAGAACAGGTTTAGGAAGGAATCGGTTTAAGAGAAGAACACTATGAATTAGTGTTCTCTTAAACTTACTTTGTTCTTCTTCTTGATTCAAAATCAAGTGAAGAACACAAGTGTAAGAAAGGGAGGGAGCACGAAATTTTGAGAGAGAGGAGAGGATTTTTGTCTTCTCTTTTTCCTAGAAAAAGATGAATAATGAATCACTTATGCTTGGTGTTGTATATTCTAATATATATACATAATTAATGTGATTATTGGAATGTGTCTAGGTTCATCCAAGAATGTCTAGATTCATTCCAATCAATCACCATCAATTCTTCAATCAAGCCTACCAAAATTTATGGTCTGATCAAATCATACCAAAAGGAAGAGCTTAATTGGAGTTGATTTGTCTCTTTCCAAAAGAGACAAGTCAACATACCACCTAGCATGAAACATGGCTGATTTTGCTTCCTCCAAGGGAGCATGTCGGCCATGTTTAATTAAGGGAAGAAGTCCAACTTCTTCCTATTCCAAATTAGGAATTATTTCTCCTCTCGGGTATAATTTAACGGACCGGGTTTTATCGTAATCCAATTGCGACGAACCCAATATTAAATCCAATTTAATGTCCACTTAAATTATTCCCGTTGATCTTTTAATCTAATTAAAAGATCCAACGTCTCATCATCTCAACTTTTCATATTTAATCGAAAATCCAATTCACCGATTAAATGAAAGCCCGATACAATATCGGCCCGTCCATCCAATGGACTTTTCCCTTAAGTAATCCAATTGCTTATTTTATCCTTCGAGATTGACTCCAAGTCGATCTCTCAACCTCCTCGGTGATTTGTGTGTGACCCTTTAGGTTCACCCTCAGCTAGACTTGGGCCCGTGTTCCACAAGGGCCCGTTACCATGGGTGGCCGTCTAGCAACGGTCCATGGCACTAGAGACTAGGTGAATTGGCGTGAACATTTAGGCGCCGATTCCGTACGGGTACGATCCTTCCGTCTACCGTCTCCCGGCCTTAGTCTAGGTATGGAATTGGGCGTCGGTTCAACATCCTTGACTAGACATCTTTGCTTAATACTCGAGACCACGTATGCTTTATTGCGTCGACACAGGAAACCATTCCCTGTTCGACCAACCACTGTGGCCACAGCTTCAAACAGCATGAACGTGTCTCCGAGTGCATAGGAGATACCTCTGTCACATACTGACAGGGACGGATCCTCTTCTTGGAATCCACCGTCCTTGCTACACATTCTGACTGCACTGGACAAGGCTTATGATAATCATCTTACAGAATGATTACCTCTCGCCAGATCCAAGATACAGCCGTCCTGTGCACGCGACTGCCATGATCCCTCAAGTTTGAGGATTACTCCCGTACTATCGGAACCGGGGAAAACCAATCATACCGACCAAGCCTCCAAGGCTTCCATATGATGATCCCCGCGAGTGAGTCCAGTCGGCTCGACCCTAGTCGACCAACCCATCAAGATCGTGTAGGCGTCCCACGCCTGTCGCCGATGAAACACGGCACTCATCTAATGAACACGACTCTTGACGCAAGTCTCAATAGGACTCTCGATGCCCTGTCTCGAGGTCCTCGACTTGGAACGTTTCAGACCTAACTCTTAATCAGTTGGTTTCATGACCACCATCCAATGCGTGGCCCAACTGCACGAGTTGTTATCCATGGTCTGTGGGCTTTGTTGCGATATAAGTTAAACACCGGTGTAACAAATGTGAGATGAGCGCAACAAAGAAGGTACCATTGGTGACGAACACTCATCTTATTCATCACATAATAATATTACATTCACATCAAGTTGTCGGATAGGTTACAAATTGCCAAACCTATTGGCTTTCTGGTCACCTATTCCAACAGAATCAATAACACGTTATCAATTAACGGTATTGGTTCGTCTAACTTCTTAATGTTCCAAGAAGAAAAAGAACTAAGAAATATTTTCTTGGAGGAGAGAGAGGGGGCGGACGAGAGATAGGAGAGGGGGAGAGTGTGTGTTGTGTGTGTTTTTCAAGAATCATCATCTTACAAATGTTGGAAGCTAGAGGTTTATATAGAGGAAGAGTTTAATCCTCTTTAAACTCAAACTCTAAGTAACCTAATTTGACTAGGATTTTGACCTAGTCAAATTCCTAGTCAAACTAGTGTTTGACCTAGTCAAACGAATCCTAGCCTTCCATCTCCCCTTTCCATCTCAACCGTTGATTTTAATTTTATGGAATATTTAAATCCTATTAAATATTCAAAAGGCTAAAAGAATAAATATAATAAATAAATATTATAATTTATTCTAAGCCCATTAAATCAACCCTTTTAATAAATCCTATTTATTAATTTAATTCCCTTTATCAAATAGAAGGAATTAATTTCTCCAAGAAAATATAGGACCCGATTAAATCTAATTTAATCATTCCTTTACTCCAATATTTAATTTCAAATTAAATACTAAGTGTGTGTGGATAGTGTGTGACTCTTTAGGTTCACCATTCAGCTAGACTTGGTCGGATTCCTAGAATCCGTCCGTTACATGGGTGGCCATCTAGCAACGGTCCATGGCCACTAGAGACTAGGTGAAATATTCGGGGTTGAACATTTAGGCTCTAACAGTACACTTGTCCTTCTGTCTTCGGTCTCATCACTTAGAGTCTAGGGCACGGAAAAAGCGGGTACCCATTTTGGACCTAAGTGTCGGTATGTCCTGACTAAACGCTGCAAGGGAAACCTTTCCCTTCTGTTCAGTTACTGTGGCCACAGATTTCAGGGACAAGACACAGAGCATACATGAGACTCAACTGTCAACACTTTTGACAGGAGACAGATCCTTTCTTGGAAAACTACTGTCACTTGTACACTCCGAGCTGCACTAGACATGGCTTATGACTACTCAAGAGTATTTTGGCAATCTCTCACCATATCTAAGATACAGACCTGATGCACAGGTAAACTCAGCAGTTCCTCAAGTGAAAGGACTTGGCTGGTACTGTTGGAACCGGGAATACACGTCATACCTTGCTGACCGTACTCAAGATCCTCCGTAAGACGGTTCCCGCGAGTCACCTCAGTCAGCTGCTTCCTAGCACGCTGACCCACTAACACTGCTTAGACGACCTTCGTCACCCGTCGATGAAATACGACAGCAAGATGCTTAGTGCAAGTCTCAAAGGGAATCCCGGTACCCATTTTCGGGATTTCCTTGACTTGGAGAGATTTCCGGACTGATTTCGGTAAGAACTGATTTCAATGGACCTACCTCCAAGCGTAGTCCCCAAGTCCCGAAATCGTTTGTCAGTCCGTGGGCTTTGTTTGCGTAGTGAACAGAAATGTAAATGCAGATAAGTGAATGTAAACAAAGTATTGCCATATGAATTTTCACTTCTTTATTCAATAAATGTTTTTATCAAATACCAAAGAATTGTCTAGATATAGGTTACATATTCCTGCCAAAATTGGCTTACATGGTCACCTATTCCTAACACCTAGGATGTAGGAGGTTTCCACCCAAGTCCTTCATGGCAAACTGGGTTGACAAACCATGCTTTTGTGTTTCCTAACATTCTAAAACGTCATTACCAATGAGCAGAATGTCATCCACATAAAGCACTAGGAACACAATTGAGCTCCCACTGACCTTCTTGTATACACAAAGGGTCGGATTCATTTTTTGATGAAGTCATACCCCCCGTATTACTTCGTCAAAGCGAATGTTCCAACTTCGGGAGGCTTGTTGAGGCCATAGATGGACTTCTGGGAGACGACAGACTTTCTGTTCTTCTCCAGTGACCGTGAAACCCTCCGGTGATCCATAATAGATCTCTTCTTCAACGAAACCGTTGAGGAAGGCCCGTTTTCACGTCCATCTGCCATATTTCATAGTCATACCATGCTGCTATGGCGAGCAGGATCCGAATGGACTTAGCCATGGCTACTGGCGAGTAGGTATCCTCAAAATCGACCCCGGGTCGTTGAGTGTATCCCTTAGCTACAAGCCTAGCCTTAAAAGTTGTGACTTGTCCATCAACGCCAAGTTGCGCTTGTAGACCCACTTACAGACCTAACTGGCTTAACACCTTTCGGTAGATCTACAAGACTCCAAACTTGGTTCTTCGCTCATGGAGTCCATTTCGGCATTCATGGCCTCAAGCCATTTCCCGGAGTCGATGTCTGACATCGCTTCTCCATAAGTCTTAGGATCGTTATCCAAAAGATCGGTCCGCACCTAGAAAGCCATATCTCACTGGAAGTCTGGACTCTCTAGTGGACCTACGGAGAACGGGAACGTTAGTGGTGACTGTGGGCGCTGACTGTATCGGAGCCGGTGGTTCAGGAACCAGGGCTGGCTGTTCCTGAGGCTGTCCTTCAATGCCTAGCAATGTTGGACCTCTCGAGGTTGGTCAGCCCTTCGGCTGTCTATCCCTGAATCCTCTTAAGTGAGGGTTCCGTGGCTACCTCTGATGGCTGGATTTCCATCACTTGATTCCTCATGGATCAGCTCATCAGGTTGGCTATCCTCCGGGAAGCCTTGCTCCAAGAATACTGCATTTCTTGAAACAAGACCTCTTGATTCCCAAGGGGTCATAAAAGTAATAACCGCAGTTTCTTTAGGGTATCCAATGAACCTGGCATAAGCTAGACCTGGATTCTAACTTATCTCCCACTAACCTCTTGACGTATGCGGGGCTACCCACACTTTTCAAGTAGCTTTGTAGGACGCAGGCTTGCCATGCCATATTTCATATGGCGTTTGGGTTAATGAACTAGTAGGCGCCAAATTCAACAACTTGGCCGCCGTTTCTAGTGCATAGCCCCAAAAGGATAAGGGCAGTTTGGTGAAACTCATCATGGACCGAACCATGTCCAACAGGGTTGATTCCTCCTTTCAGAGACACCATTGTTTAACTGTGGTGTTCCCGGAGGTGTCCATTCTGATATTTATACCATGTTCTTTTAGATAATCTAGGAACTCTGTACTAAGGTATTCATGCCTGGTCTGACCGTAGGACTTTAATTTTTGCAGTTGGTTTGGTTTCTCCACTTCAAGTCTGAATTCTTTAAACCTCTCAAGAGCTTCAGACTTGTACCTCATCAGGTAAACATAACCATACGTCAATGATCATCGGTAAAGGTTATGAAGTAGGAAACCCACCTCGGGCTGCGTCCTTAGTGGCCCACATACGTCTGTATGGACCAAGTCCAACAGATCTGTGGAAAGCCTACTTTGTCCTACAAAGGGCTTCTTGGTCATTTTCCCTCTTAGACAGGATTCACAGTTGGTAAGATCGCTCAAGTCCCCAACCTCTAGGTTCTTTGAGTCTACCAACCTTTTTATCCTATCTTGGATATGTGACCTAGCCTAGCGTGACACAGTCGTGCGTTCCCGTTATTATCTAATTTCTATTTGTGTTGTGCATTGAGGACGATATTCGTTTGTTGCAAGATATAGAGTCCGTTATGCAATGTACCAAGTAGATGAGCAATTCCACACCTCATCAAATAAAAGCAATTTTTATTGATTCTAAACTCATAACCACTATTGTCCAACAATGGAATGGAAATGATGTTTTTAATCATACTAGGTACAAAATAAATTTGCTCTAAATCTATGCTAATACTATCACTAATCACTAGAGTGGCGGATCCTACTACTTCTGCTGAGATGGCCTTTGCCATTCCCAAGCTTCAGGATCATGTCCCCGCTACCCAATTTTCTGCTTCTTTTCAACACCTGCAAGTCATTGCAAATGTGAGCTCCACAGCCGGTATCTAATACCCAAGAGGCAGAATTAGTGACCATATTAACCTCAATCACATATATACCTTGGTTCGAGAAGAGTTTGGGCAGTCTCTCTTCCAATGCCCTTTCTCACGGCAGTTGATACATATGTCATATGCCTTCGACTGTTGCTTGGAGACAACCTTTCCTTTCCTTTGCCTTTCCCCTCTTTGGCAATGGGAACACTCTTAGTGTTCGTAGCTGCTTTAATGCCTTTCCCTTCCCTTTCTTCTTCTTCCAACATCCGGCACCCTTGCCTTTCGTATTTGAAAGTTGAAGCACCTCCAAACAGTACTGAAGGCGTGGACTTCTTAGTCGTTGCCTCGTATTGCACCAACATATTGATCAACTCATGAATGCCCTTCTCAAGTGCGTTCATGTTATAGTTGACGATAGATTGGTCAAAGGAGGGTGGGATGACTGAAGGATCACATCTATGTACGTTTCATTATCGAGACCTGCCTTTAGGTCCTCGAGCTTTTCCACCAGGGTAAGATTTTAACCCCGTGCTCTTGTACAGAGGATCCTTCTGTCATTTTCGTTCCAAAAAACGCCTTGGTCGCGACATACCTAGTATGCCGGTCCGAGACTGCATAGCAATCCTTAAGGCGAGCCATAATGGAAGGGACATTCGTCTAGCCTTTCATATTGCTTCTGAATCTCATTGGTCATCGAAGCAAGTGTGATCTACGGGACCTTCCGGTTATCCTTATCCAATTCTCAACGTCTCACGTTCTTCTGCGTGGATCCCTCCGGCAAGGTCCTAGGGAGAGGCTCGTCCATGACGTAAGCTTGGTTCTCGTAATCTAAGGACTATCCTGAGACTGCATCGCAACCAGTCGTTGTAATTTGTTCCATTGAATTGTTTGTCTCAAGAATGGTGGAAAGTGGGTTATTAGACATTTTAAAATCCACATTTTTAGAAAAACAGCGCGCGATCAACAGAAAATAAAAGACGGTGGTTTTGATAAATAATTAAATGCATGGACTTTAGTCATTTAATCCTCCCACTATTTTATACGAAAAAACACGGTACCCTCAAACGTGATTTTCGGGAAATCCTTTCCTAGTGGCTTTGGATCCACAGCGATTTTTCCCATACCCCGCTTTTACGATTCGCATGGAAAAGATCCTGTGGGAGGTATTCCATACCATTCTCGTTCCACGAGATTCCCAAGATTATTGCCTCACCCTTTCACATGATCCCGAGGAACTCCAAGCGAATCATGTTAATTGGGCGTTAGACCCAACCCAATCGACCGAGCAGCACAGACCCACTGGTACCCCCACGACTCGTGAGACAGGTAACAGCAGCCCATTTTTCGTTCATGACATAGTGCAGCTTCCTTTAAGTACAATAACGTGCCACGACTCGTGAGACCACGCTATTGACCCAAAGCAACTTCCTCAGTAATGCATGGATTGGAAGGCATGGACAACTCCTAGAGTTCAAATCCACTTTGTCTAGGGTCTAATATTTTGACATTGGTCCCAACCAATGTGAGAGTAGTAAATGACCGAGATCTCATAAATATACATTCACACATATACAACCATAATGCGTAAACAAACCATCCATAGCAGTTATATGATAAATAAATAACCCATTCATCCATCATCATAACCACATGCAAAATTAAAGCCTAGCACGCCCTGTTGGATGATCACGAGCCCGAATCCTATTCGACCACTGAGCCGCAGTGGATCTATGGTCAATCTAGGGTTGGTCCTATACTATTACATTTATAGTAACCCAATCATCATGATGATGGGCCTTGGTCTCTTTTCTCTTTCTTCACTTCATGGAAAACTCCAAGGGACCTCCCGCCTGGGCTCTCCATGTAGTCCTTCCTTCTTTCTCCACCAATTAAAAAATTAGAAACCTCACTCCTATTCTACTCTCATTACATATATAAAAAGAAACCCCAGCGAAAACCCAGGGAGAGTACATAAGGAGGGAGGTAAAATGCCTTATTATTCCAAGGCAACTAGAAAGAGAGAAGGAGAAAGCAGTAAAAAGAGGCACACAGGCCCAACAGAAAATAAACCATACATTCGGTCTAGGGCTCGCGATCATCTATTTCCATCTAACACACATAATCACACAAAATTTATGGTATGATCAAATCATAACAAAAGGGAAGAGCTTGATTGGAGTTGATTTATCTCTTTCCAAAAGAGATAAGTCAACATTACCACCTAGCATGAAACATGGCTGATTTTGCTTCCTCCAAAGGGAGCATGTCGGCATGTTTAATTAAGGGAAGAAGTCCAACTTCTTCCTATTCCAAAATTAGGAATTATTTCTCCTCTCGGGTATAATTTAGCGGACCGGGTTTTATCGTAATCCAATTACGACGAATCCAACATTAAATCCAATTTAATGTCCATTTAAATTATTCCCGATGATCTTTTAATCCAATTAAAAGATCCAACGTCTCAACTTCTCAATTTTCCATATTTAATCGAAAATCCAATTTACCGATTAAATGAAAGCCCGATACAATATCGGCCCGTCTATTCCAATGGACTTTCCCTTAAGTAATCCAATTACTTATTTTATCCTTCGAGATTGACTCCAAGTCGATCTCTCAACCTCCTCGGTGATTTGTGTGTGACCCTTTAGGTTCACCCTCAGCTAGACTTGGGCTCGTGTCCCACAAGGGCCTGTTACCATGGGTGGCCGTCTCGCAACGGTCCATGGTACTAGAGACTAGGTGAATTGGCGTGAACATTTAGGCGCCGATTCTGTACGGGTACGATCCTTCCGTCTACCGTCTCCCGGCCTTAGTCTAGGGTATGGAATTGGGCGTCGGTTCCCATCCTTGACTAGGCATCTATGCTTAATACTCGAGACCACGTATGCTTCATTGCGTCGACACAGGAAACCATTCCCTGTTCGACCAACCACTGTGGCCACAGCTTCGAACAGCATGAATGTGTCTTCGAGTGCATAGGAGATACCTCTGTCACATACTGACAGGGGACGGATCCTCTCTTCTTGGAATCCACCATCCTCGCTACACATTCCGACTGCACTGGACAAGGCTTATAATGATCACTTACCATAATGATCACCTCTTGCCAGATCCATGATACAGCCGTCCTGTGCACGTGACTGCCATGATTCCTCAAGTCTGAGGATTACTCCCGTACTATCAGAACCGGGAAAAATCCAATCATACCGACCAAGCCTCCAAGGCTTCCATATGATGATCCCCGCGAGTCAGTCCAGTCGGCTCGACCCCAGTCGACCAAACCCATCAAGATCGTGTAGGCGTCCACGCCTGTCGCCGATGAAACACGGCACTCATCTAATGAACACGACTCATGATGCAAATCTCAATAGGACTCTCGATGCCCTGTCTCGAGGTCCTCGACTTGGAACGTTTCAGACCCAACTCTTAATCAGTTGTTTCATGACCACCATCCAATGCCCCCAACTGCACGAGTTGTTATCTATGGTCTGTGGGCTTTGTTGCGATATAAGTTAAACACTGTTTTAACAAATGTAAGATGAGCGCAACAAAGAAGGTACCATTGGTGACGAAACACTCATCTTATTCATCACATAAATAATATTATATTTACATCAAGTTGTCAGATAGGTTACAAATCGCCAAACCTATTGGCTTTCTGGTCACCTATTCTAACAATCTCTCACTTGACCTAAAGCCAATCGCCCATTGTCCTCGAACCTCTTATTCAGATGGTGAGTATGGGCAATTGCGACATGGGCTTAGCAAGTGGATCTGCTATGTTTTCTACGGAGCTGACTCGGTCCAACCGAACGTCACTCCTGCTATCTCTCTCTCTAAGAGATGGTAGCGTCTAAGAATATGCTTGGATCGTGATGAGATCTCGGTTCCTTTGCTAACGCTATCGCCCCGTTTGTTATCATAAAAGATAATTACAGGCTTAGCAATGCTAGGTACTACATCCAACCCTTGGATGTAGCTCATCAACAAAACCACTCCTTAGCAGCTTCCAAAGTCGCTATGTATTCAAAACTGTATGGTGGAGTCCGCCGTGGTAGCCTGCTTGAAACTCTTCCAAGCAACCACGCCACCATTAAGTCTGAACACATAACCTGACTGAGACTTGGCATCATCGTCATCCGACTGGAAGCTAGCGTCGCTATAGCCTTCCAGTATCAACTCTCCACCGCCGTAGATCAAGAACATGTCCTTAGTCCTTTTTCAGGTACTTCAGGATAGTCTTGACTGCACTCCAGTGTGCCTACCCGGCACACGACTGATATCGACTTGTTACGCTCAAAGCAAAAGCCACATCAGGTCTAGTGCATTGAACAGCATACTGTATGCTGCCTACGGCTGAAGCATAGGGGATGTCCAACATCCTTTTAAGCTCCTCATCAGTCTTAGGAGACCGCTTCTTGGATAACTTAATTCCATGCCTCATTGGAAGGAATTCTCGTTTTGAGTTCTCCATCTTGAATCTCTTCAAGACTTTCTCAATGTATGAGGACTGGGCCATTCCTAACATCCTTCTAGACCTATCCCTGTAGATCTTGATGCCAAGGATGTAGGATGCCTCGCCCATATCCTTCATGGAGAATTGCGTTGACAACCAAGCTTTAGTGGTACCCAACATCTTATCGTCATTCCCAATGAGCAAGATGTCATCCACGTAAAGCACCAGAAACGCAACTGAGGTCCCACTGATCTTCTTGTATACACAAGGATCGGACTCGTTCTTGGTCAAATCATATCCCCGTATGACTTCATCAAAACGTATGTTCCAGCTTCGGGAAGCTTGTTTGAGGCCATAGATGGACCTTGGAGACGGCAGACCTTCTGCTCTTCTCCAACAGTTGTGAAACCCTCCGGCTGATCCTTATAGATCTCTTCCTCTACGAAACCGTTGAGGAAAGCCGTTTCACGTCCATCTGCCACATTTCATAGTCATAGCATGCTGCTATGGCAAGCAGTATCCGAATGGACTTGGCCATTGCTACGGGCGAGTAGGTTTCCTCAAAATCGACCCCGGGTCGTTCAGTGTAACCTTTCGCCACAAGCCTGGCCTTGAAGGTTGTAACCTCCCCGTCAGCTCCAAGCTTACGTTTGTAGACCCATTTACACCCTACGGGTTTACCCCTTTGGGTGGGTCTACTAGGGTCCAAACCTGGTTTGTACCCATCGAGTCCATCTCGGATTTCATGGCCTCAAGCCACTTATCCGAATCGATGTCCGACATCGCTTCTCCGTATGTCTTTGGATCATTATCCAACTGACCGGTCAGGCCCAGAAATCCATACCTATCAGGTGCCTGGGATACTCTGGCCGACCTACGGAGGATTGGAACAATATCAGTGGAAACTACTGGCTCAGATGTCACTGCCGCCACATGGGGTACCTCACTTGATTCCTCAAGGAGTACCTCATCGCGTCGACTATCCAATGGAAAAGCTTTTTGCAAGAACACTGTGTTTCGCGAGACAAAAACCTTTTACTCGGAGGGATCATGGAAATAATACCCCGCAGTTTCTTTCGGATAGCCGGTGAACCTGCATAAACTAGACCTCGAGTCCAGTTTATCTCCCACTAATCTCTTGACATATGCGGGGCAACCCCACACTTTCAAGTATTTGTAGGAGGCAGGCTTGCCATGCCATATCTCATATGGCGTCTGGGATACCTTTTTAGATGGCGCCAAGTTCAAAACTTTGGCCGTCGTCTCAAGAGCGTATCCCCAGAAGGAAAGGGGTAGTTCGATAAAACTCATCATGGATCGGACCATGTCCAACAAGGTCCGATTCCTCCTTTCAGACACACCATTAAGCTGCGGTGTTCCAGGAGGGGTCCACTGAGAGAGAATCCCATTCTCTTTTAGATAATCAGTAAACTCACCACTCAAATACTCTCCACCTCGGTCCGATCGAAGGGCTTTGATCTTTCGATCGGTTTGGTTCTCTACTTCAAGTCTGTATTCCTTAAACCTTCCAAAGGCTTCAGACTTGTACCTCATCAGGTAAACATAACCATACCGTGAGTGATCATCGGTAAAGGTTATGAAGTACGAGTACCCACCTCTAGCCTGAGTATTTACTGGACCACAGACATCTGTATGGATCAAATCCAACAGACCACTAGCTAGCGTACTTTGTCCAACAAAGGGTTTCTTGGTCATCTTTCCCTTTAGACAGGATTCGCAGGTTGGTAGGTTGTCCAAATCGTCTATTTCTAGACTCTTTGAGTCCACCAACCTTCTTATCCTATCTTTAGAGATATGACCTGACCTCGCATGCCATATCTGTGTGTTCTGCAGTCATAATCCAATTAGACTGTTGAAGTATGTACAGACCGTTGACCAATGTACCAACCAGATGAGAAATACCATCTTTGATAATGAAAAAATCATTTTTATTAATGGTAAATTCATATCCCTCCTTATCAAGGACCGGGATGGAAACAATGTTTTTAATCATGCTAGGTACATAGAAACAGTCGTTCAGTACAATCCTAACATGACTACTAATGGCTAACTCTAGTGATCCTACGGCCTCCGCAGCAACGGCCTTGCCATCGCCTAGCCTCAGGATCATTTCATCCTTGGTTAGCCTTCTGCTTCTTTGCAGTGCCTGCAAATCATTGCAGATGTCAGAACCACACCCAGTATCCAATACCCGTGAAGCAGAATTAGTAATCATATTAACTTCAATCACAAACACACCTGGGTTGGAGAGGAGTTGTGGGCACTCCCTCATCCAATGCCCTTTCCCTTGGCAATGTATGCAGACATCATTTGCCTTGGACCGCTGAGAACCACGAGCCTTCCCTTTCCCTTTGCTCGGTCCAACCGGAGCAACAGGGACTCCCGGAGCATGAGCAAGGGCTACAACCGTCTTTCCTTTGCCCTTCTTCCTCTTCCAGCGTCCGGCCCTCTTGCCATTCGCCTTGGAGGTCGAAGCCTCTCCTATCAATACCGCCGGCGCCGACTTGTGGGTCGTTGCCTCGTATTGGACCAGCATGTTGATCAACTCATGAATAGACTTCTCAAGTCCGTTCATGTTGTAGTTTACAACAAACGGGTCATAGGATGGAGGAAGCGACTGGAGGATCACGTCAATGTACGTGTCATTATTAAGCCCAGCTTTAAGGTCCTCGAGTTTCTCCACTAGGGAGAGCATCTTGACCCCATGACTTTGTATAGACGCTCCTTCAGCGAGCTTGGTGTCAAAGAATGCTTTTGTGGCGACATATCTAATATGCATATCCGGAACCCCATAAACCTCGTTCATGCGGAGCATTATGGCGGAGACGTTGTCCAGCCACTCATACTGCTTCTGGATGTCGTTAGACATCGAAGCCAGTATGATACTACGTACTTTCCGGTTGTCCTCATGCCATTTCTCGAACGTCAAACGTTCTTCAGGCGTGGACCCCTCCGGTAAGTCGCTCGGTGGCGGCTCGTCCAAGACATAGCCTTGGTTCTCAAAACTGAGGACAATCCTCAGGTTTCTCAGCCAGTCCGAGTAGTTCGTTCCGTTGAATTTGTTAGTCTCAAGAATTATGGTTAACGGGTTCTTAGACATATCTACATTAATGAAAATGTAAAGCAAAAATTAGCAGATGATGGTAATATTATTGTTCAAGTTGAAGACTTGGTCTTTTAGTCTTTAACCCTCCCACTATTTATACGAAAGTCTGCCACTCTCAAGCGGAGTTTCGGGAAAGCATTTCCTAGTGGGCTTGGGATCCACAAGCGTAATCTCCATGCCCCGCTTTTACGATTCACATGAAGAAGACCTCGTTGGACATATCCAATATCATTCTCATCCAATGTGATTCCCAAGATATTTTGCCTCACCTACTCGCATGGTTCCGAGGACTCCAAGCGAACCATGTTACTAAGTGTTAGGCCCGACCCATCAACCAAATCATACCTCAAACTGTCGCCCCCACGACTCGTGAGACAGGGAAACAACGAGCGCAGTCTTTTAGCATGCATAAATATCCAATATTTAAAGCGATAAATAAAAAAAAATGCCGCATGCATAAAACATAGCATACCCCTGTTAGGATGATCACAAGCCCAACCTATGGGACCCACTAAGCCCGCACTGAGTCTATGGTCTGTCTAGGGTGGTCCTAAATTATTACAATAGTAATATACCCATTGTCATTCCAATGGGCCTTGTAGTGCTCTTGTTTCACGCCTTGATGCTCCTCCTTGGGGTCTCCGACTCCAATTGCTTGTTAAAATATAAAACCCTCACAAATCCTATCTACTCTCATTACAATTGAAAGTAATACATTGGTAATAAAGAAAACAAGCCTTAACATCATGAGGCTGATAATACGGGAGATGATAGTCCCAAAAACAAGAGGCACGCAGGCCCCACCCAACAGAAAATAAATGATCATACATTCATCCATACATAAGGTCTAGGGCTCTTGTGATCATCCCATGTTGATTCCATCAACTCACATAACATAATTATTCCAAATAATCATGCATAAATAACCAATGGATATTCCAAATACCCAAATGATGTCCAACATCACAAAAGCATAAATATATAAATAATATGCAAAATTCAAATTTTAAATTTAATGGACATTTTAAACAATGCATCCAATGCATGTATTAATCCCAAATTAATTAAGCAAATTTAATCCAAGGAATAATCCAATTATTCCAAAATCAAAAATGCAAAATTAATGTATTTTCAGAATATTGTGCAGAAAATACAGAAAATCAAATTTTTCAGAAAAAGTCGAAAAAACGGCACAAAACGGCCCCGCCGTTGTGCTGGCTGGCCGGCCGCGCGCACAGGGCTGCGCGCGGCCACTGCCGGCACGATCAAAATTTTATTTTTTTTTTTGTTTTTCAAAACTATTTCAGCACAATAACAGTAATATTATTCTGAAAATAAGCATGCAATTTTAGATCCAATCTAACAAAATTAAGCACGCCAAAAGTCCATTAAATCCAAACAATTGAATCATCATATTATTTATATATATATGTAATCTAACATGCCAATAAAGCCATTTAAAAGCAAGTAGATCATGCCAAACACATAGATCTATGCCCCTTACATCGAACCGGGCTCTGATACCACTTGAAGGACAAGCGGATCCGCCCGGGAGCGCGAGCGGAAACGAGAAAGCGTAGAAAGTGTGTAAATTTAAATCAAATTCAAAATACACGAATCCCAAGGGGTGTACCCTTGGGTGCTCAACCGGGCGTTCGATGTAGGATGTGTAAATATTAAAACATATATTTAAACACATAGGGCATAGATATATAAATGAAATCAATCAAAGCGTAATAAACTGTTACCTTTGATTGTTTAGCGTATGCTCCCAGCTACTAGCGTTGTTCCTTCTCCGGAATGCTCATGAAATCCAAACGTATAGATTCTCCAAAGGTGATCCACACCACACCGGAAGAAACACACGTTCTTCTTGCTAGAAAAGAACGGGTTTAGGAAGGAATGGGTTTAAGAGAAGAACACTATGAATTAGTGTTCTCTTAAACTTACTTTGTTCTTCTTCTTGATTCAAAATCAAGTGAAGAACATAAGTGTAAGAGAGGGAGGGACCACGAAAATTGAGAGAGATGAGAGGATTTTTGTCTTCTCTTTTTCCTAGAAAAAGTTGAATAATGAATCACTTATGCTTGGTGTTGTATATTCTAATATATATACATAATTAATGTGATTATTGGAATGTGTCTAGGTTCATCCAATGATGTCTAGATTCATTCCAATCAATCACCATCAATTCTTCAATCAAGCCTACCAAAATTTATGGTATGATCAAATCATACCAAAAGGGAAGAGCTTGATTGGAGTTGATTTGTCTCTTTCCAAAAGAGATAAGTCAACATACCACCTAGCATGAAACATGGCTGATTTTGCTTCCTCCAAGGGAGCATGTCGGCCATGTTTAATTAAAGAAAGAAGTCCAACTTCTTCCTATTCCAAAATTAGGAATTATTTCTCCTCTCGGGTATAATTTAGCGGACCGGGTTTTATCGTAATCCAATTACGACGAATCCAACATTAAATCCAATTTAATGTCCATTTAAATTATTCCCGTTGATCTTTTAATCCAATTAAAAGATCTAATGTCTCAATTTCTCAACTTTTTATATTTAATCGAAAATCCAATTTACCGATTAAATGAAAGCCCGATACAATATCGGCCCGTCCATCCAATGGACTTTCCCTTAAGTAATTCAATTACTTATTTTATCCTTCGAGATTGACTCCAAGTCGATCTCTCAACCTCCTCAGTGATTTGTGTGTGTCCCTTTAGGTTCAGCCTCAGCTAGACTTGGGCCCGTATCCCACAAGGGCCCGTTACCATGGGTGGCCGTCTAGCAACGGTCCATCGCACTAGAGGCTAGGTGAATTGGCGTCAACATTTAGGCGCCGATTCCGTACGGGTACGATCCTTCCGTCTACCGTCTCCCGGCCTTAGTCTAGGGTATGAAATTGGGCGTCGGTTCCCATCCTCGACTAGGCATCTATGCTTAATACTCGAGACCACGTATGCTTCATTGCGTCGACACAGGAAACCATTCCCTGTTCGACCAACCACTGTGGTCACAGCTTCAAATAGCATGAACATGTCTTCGAGTGCATAGGAGATACCTCTATCACATACTGACAGGGGACGGATCCTCTTCTTGGAATCCACCGTCCTCGCTACACATTCCGACTGCACTGGACAAGGCTTACAATGATCATCTTACAGAATGATCACCTCTTGCTAGATCCAAGATACAGCCGTGCTGTGCACGTGACTGCCATGATTCCTCAAGTCTGAGGATTACTCCCGTACTATCGGAACCGGGGAAATCCAATCATACCGACCAAGCCTCCTAGGCTTCCATATGATGATCCCCGCGAGTCAGTCCAGTCGGCTCGACCCAAGTCGACCAACCCATCAAGATCGTGTAGGCGTCCCACGCCTGTCGCCGATGAAACACGGCACTCATCTAATGAACACGACTCAGGATGCAAGTCTCAATAGGACTATCGATACGCTGTCTCGAGGTCCTCGACTTGGAATGTTTAAGACCCAACTCTTAATCAATTGGTTTCATGACCACCATCCAATGCGTGGCCCAACTGCACGAGTTGTTATCTATGGTCTATGGGCTTTGTTGCGATATAAGTTAAACACTGTGTGAACTAGTGTAAGATGAGCGCAACAAAGAAGGTACCATTGGTGACGAACACTCATCTTATTCATCACATAATAATATTACATTTACATCAAGTTGTCTGATAGGTTACAAATCGCCAAACCTATTGGCTTTCTGGTTAGGCGCGCAGACGTGCACTGGGCACGCCTGTCGGGCGCGCGCGCACAGACTCCTCCGTCTGCGTGCGCGCGCGCCTGGCGGCGCTGCCTAGAGTCCGTCCCGCGCGCGGACTCTCAGGCGCGCAGCCTTGCGCGCGCGCGCGCAGACACCCTCGTCTGCGTGCACGTGCGCCTGCGCGCAGCCAGGGCTGCGTGACCGGCTGGGCGGCCGCGCACAGGCTTCCCTTGCCTGCGCGCGTCTGTCCTGCCGGCAGTGCGCGGCTGCGTGCGGCCAGCCCTCCCGGCTGGCTGACTGCGTCGTTTCTCGTTTTCCGTTCAATTTTTCCACCCCGTTTCCCAAGGAAAACAGAAAAAACACCAATATTCAGAAAATACACACGAATCAAAAGCAATAAAACCGACATGCTTTAAAATTAAGAAAATCAAGATTTAATAAAAAACATGCTAATTTCACGTTTCATGCTTATACGCACATAAACCCTAGGCCTATGCACCGAACCGGGCTCTGATACCACTGAAAGAAATCGGTGGATAGTCCCGGGAATTGCGCGATTGCAGAAGCGCGATATAAAATAACATACAAAAATTAAAGCATGCTTTTAATAATAAAATAACCCGCTCAAGGGGTGTACCCTTGAGATTCCCGGGTGTTCGGTGTATCCCATGATCAAACAACATGCAAAGAAATCATGGAGGCCATAGAGTTGAAAATAAAGAGAGAGACGAAAAAATAAAACGAGACCTACCCGTTGTCGTTTTCGTCTTCAACGGCTACACGCGTTGTTCCCCGTTTTGCACCGAGATCTCGTTCTTGAGACCCTCCAAATTGTGACACACGATCCACCCACGTATCTTGCATGTCGTGCTAGCAACAAACAAGTGTATATTTTTGGAGTGGATGAATCAACAACACGTTATCAATTAACGGTATTGATTCATCTAAGTTCTAATGTTCCAAGAACAAAAGAACTAGAAAAAATATTTTCTTGTAGAGAGAGAGGGGGCGGACGAGAGGCAAGGGGAGAGAGTTGAGTGTGTGTTGTGTGTGTGTTGGAATTTCATCATCCTTCAAAAAGTTGGAAGCTAGGGGTATTTAGAGAGGAGGAGTTTAATCCTCTTAAAACTCCTACTCTAAGAACTCTAATTTGTCTAGGATTTTGACCTAGTCAAAGTCCTAGTCAAACTAGTGTTTGACCTAGTCAAACAAATCCTAGCCTTCCATCTACCCTTTCCATCTCAACCGTTGATTTTAATTTAATGAAATATTTAAATCCCATTAAATCAACCCTTTAATAAATCCTATTTATTAATTTTTTTCCCTTTTTCAAATAAAAGGAATTAATTTCTCCAAGAAAATATAGGACCCCATTAAATCGAATTTAATCATTCCTTTACTCCAATATTTAATTCCAAATTAAATACTAAGTGTGTGTGGATAATGTGTGACTCTTTAGGTTCACCTTTCAGCTAGACTTGGTCGGATTCCTAGAATTCGCCCGTTACCATGGGTGGCCATCTAGCAACGGTCCATGGCACAACAGACTAGGTGAAATAATTGGGGATGAACATTTAGGCTCTAACAGTACACTTATCCTTCTGTCTTCGTTCTCATCACTTAGAGTCTAGGGCACGGAAAAAGCAGGTACCCATTTGGACCTAAGTGTCGGTCTGTCCTTACTAAACGCCGCAATGGAAACCTTTCCCTTCTGTTCAGTTACTGTGGCCACAGATTTCAGGGACAAGACACAGAGCATACATGAGACTCAACTGTCAATACCTTTTGACAGGAGACAGATCCTTTCTTGTAAACTACTGTCACTCTGTGCACCCGAGCTGCACTAGACATGGCTTATGACTACTCAAGAGTATTTTGGCAATCTCTCACCATATCTAAGATACAGACCTGATGCACAGGTAAACTCAGCAGTTCCTCAAGTCAAAGGACTTGGTCTGCGCGCGGCCACTGCCGGCCCGACCAATTTTTATTTATTTTTTTTTTTTTTGTGTTTTTCAAAACTGTTTCAGCACAATAACATTAATATTATTCTGAAAATAAGCATGCAATTTTAGATCCAATCTAACAAAATTAAGCATGCCAAAAGTCCATTAAATCCAAACAATTGAATCATCATATTACTCATATATTTATGTTATCTAACATGCCAATAAAGCCATTTAAAAGCAAGTAAATCATGCCAAACACATAGATCTATGCCCCTTACATCGAACCGGGCTCTGATACCACTTGAAGGACAAGCGGATCCGCCCGGGAGCGCGAGCGGAAGCGAGAAAAGCGAGAAAGTGCGTAAATTTAAATCAAATTCAAAATACGCGAATCCCAAGGGGTGTACCCTTGGGTGCTCAACCGGGCGTTCGATGTAGGATGTGTAAATATTAAAACATATATTTAAACACATAGGGCATAGATATACAAATGAAATCAATCAAAGCGTAATAAACCGTTACCTTTGATTGTTTAGCGTATGCTCCCGGCTACTAGCGTTGTTCCTTCTCCAGAATGCTCACGAAATCCAAACGTATGGATTCTCCAAAGGTGATCCACACCACACCGGAAGAAACACACGTTCTTCTTGCTAGAAAAGAACGGGTTTAGGAAGGAATCGATTTAAGAGAAGAATACTATGAATCAGTGTTCTCTTAAACTTACTTTGTTCTTCTTCGTGATTCAAAATCAAGTGAAGAACATAAGTGTAAGAGAGGGAGGGAGCACGAAATTTTGAGAGAGAGGAGAGGATTTTTTGTCTTCTCTTTTTCCTAGAAAAAGATGAATAATGAATCACTTATGCTAGGTGTTGTATATTCTAATATATATACATAATTAATGTGATTATTGGAATGTGTCTAGGTTCATCCAAGGATGTCTAGATTCATTCCAATCAATCACCATCAATTCTTCAATCAAGCTTACCAAAATTTATGGTATGATCAAATCATACCAAAAGGGAAGAGCTTGATTGGAGTTGATTTGTCTCTTTCCAAAAGAGATAAGTCAACATACCACCTACCATGCAACATGGCTGATTTTGCTTCCTCCAAGGGAGCATGTCGGCTATGTTTAATTAAGGGAAGAAGTCCAACTTCTTCCTATTCCAAATTAGGAATTATTTCTCCTCTCGGGTATAATTTAACGGACAGGGTTTTATCGTAATCCAATTACGACGAACCCAATATTAAATCCAATTTAATGTCCACTTAAATTATTCCCGTTGATCTTTTAATCCAATTAAAAGATCCAACGTCTCAACATCTCAACTTTCCATATTTAATCGAAAATCCAATTTACCGATTAAATGAAAGCCCGATACAATATCGGCCCGTCCATCTAATGGACTTTCCCTTAAGTAATCCAATTACTTATTTTATCCTTCGAGATTGACTCCAAGTCTATCTCTCAACCTCCTCGGTGATTTGTGTGTGACCCTTTAGGTTCACCCTCAGCTAGACTTGGGCCCGTGTCCCACAAGGGCCCGTTACCATGGGTGGCCGTCTAGCAATGGTCCATGGCACTAGAGACTAGGTGAATTGGCCTGAACATTTAGGCGCCGATTCCGCACGGGTACGATCCTTCCGTCTACCGTCTCCCGGCCTTAGTCTAGGGTATGGAATTGGGCGTCGGTTCCCATCCTTGACTAGGCATCTATGCTTAATACTCGAGACCACGTATGCTTCATTGCGTCGACACAGGAAACCATTCCCTGTTCGACCAACCACTATGGCCACAGCTTTAAATAGCATGAACGTGTCTCCGAGTGCATAGGAGATACCTCTGTCACATACTGACAGGGGACGGATCCTCTTCTTGGAATCCACCGTCCTCGCTACACATTCCGACTGCACTGGACAAGGCTTATGATAATCATCTTACAGAATGATTACCTCTCGCTAGATCCAAGATACAGCCGTCCTGTGCACGCGACTGTCATGATCCCTCAAGTCTGAGGATTACTCCCGTACTATCGGAACCGGGGAAAATCAATCATACCGACCAAGCCTCCAAGGACCGGGATGGAAACAATGTTTTTAATCATGCTAGGTACATTGAAACAGTCGTTCAGTACAATCCTAACATGACTACTAATGGCTAACTCTAGTGATCCTACGGCCTCCGCAGCAACGGCCTTGCCATCGCCTAGCCTCAGGATCATCTCATCCTTGGTTAGCCTTCTACTTCTTTGCAGTGCCTGCAGATCACTGCACATGTGAGCACCACACCCGGTATCCAATACCCATGAAGCAGAATTAGTAGTCATATTAACTTCAACCACAAACACACCTGGGTTGGAGAGGAGTTGTGGGCACTCCCTCTTCCAATGCCCTTTCCCTTGGCAATGCATGCAGACATCATTTGTCTTGGACCGCTGAGAACCACGGGCCTTCCCTTTCCCTTTGCTCGGTCCAACCGGAGCAACAGGGACGCCCGGAGCGTGAGCAGGGGCCACAACCGTCTTCCCTTTGCCCTTCTTCCTCTTCCAGTGTCCGACCCTCTTGCCATTCGCCTTGGAGGTCGAAGCCTCTCCTATCAATACCGCCGGCACCGACTTGTGGGTCGTTGCCTCGTATTGGACCAGCATGTTGATCAACTCATGAATAGACTTCTCAAGTCCGTTCATGTTATAGTTTACAACAAACGGGTCATAGGATGGAGGAAGCGACTGGAGGATCACGTCAATGTACGTGTCATTGTTAAGCCCAGCTTTAAGGTCCTCGTGTTTCTCTACTAGGGAGAGCATCTTGACCCCATGACTTTGTACAGACGCTCCTTCAGCAAGCTTGGTGCCAAAGAATGCTTTTGTGGCGGCATATCTAATATGCCTATCCGGAACCGCATAAACCTCGTTCATGCGGAGCATTATGGCGGAGACGTTGTGCAGCCTCTCATACTGCTTCTGGATGTCGTTAGACATCGAAGCCAGTATGATACTGCGTACTTTTTGGTTGTCCTCATGCCATTTCTCGAACGTCAAACGTTCTTCAGGCGTGGACCCCTCCGGTAAGTCGCTCGGTGGCGGCTCGTCCAAGACATAGCCTTGGTTCTCGAAACCGAGGACAATCCTCAGGTTTCTCAGCCAGTCCGAGTAGTTCGTTCCGTTGAATTTGTTAGTCTCAAGAATCATGATTAACGGGTTCTTAGACATATCTACATTAATGAAAATGTAAAGCAGAAATTAGCAGATGATGGTAATATTATTGTTCAAGTTGAAGACTTGGTCTTTTAGTCTTTAACCCTCCTACTATTTATACGAAAGTCCGCCACTCTCAAGCGGAGTTTCGGGAAACCATTTCCTAGTGGGCTTTGGATCCACAAGCGTAATCTCCATGCCCCGCTTTTACGATTCACATGAAGAAGACCTTGTGGGAGATATCCAATATCATTCTCATCCAATGAGATTCCCAAGATATTTTGCCTCACCTATTCACATGGTCCCGAGGACTCCAAGCGAACCATGTTACTCAGTGTTGGACCCGACCCATCAACCAAATCATGCCTCAAACTGTCGCCCCCCACGACTCGTGAGACAGGGAAACAGCGAGCGCAGTCTTTTTGTTCACAACAATAGTGCAGCTTTCCCCTTGTCCAAGTGTGCCAACGTCTCAACATCTCAACTTTCCATATTTAATCGAAAATCCAATTTACCGATTAAATGAAAGCCCGATACAATATCGGCCCGTCCATCCAATGGACTTTCCTTAAGTAATCCAATTACTTATTTTATCCTTCGAGATTGACTCCAAGTCGATCTCTCAACCTCCTCGGTGATTTGTGTGTGACTCTTTAGGTTCACCCTCAGCTGGACTTGGGCCCGTGTCCCACAAGGGCCCGTTACCATGGGTGGCCGTCTAGCAACGGTCCATGGCACTAGAGACTAGGTGAATTGGCGTGAACATTTAGGCGCCGATTCCGCACGGGTACGATCCTTCCGTCTACCGTCTCCCGGCCTTAGTCTAGGGTATGGAATTGGGCGTCGGTTCCCATCCTTGACTAGGCATCTATGCTTAATACTCGAGACCACGTATGCTTCATTGCGTCGACACAGGAAACCATTCCCTGTTCGACCAACCACTGTGGCCACAGCTTTAAATAGCATGAACGTGTCTCCGAGTGCATAGGAGATACCTCTGTCACATACTGACAGGGGACGGATCCTCTTCTTGGAATCCACCGTCCTCGCTACACATTCCGACTGCACTGGACAAGGCTTATGATAATCATCTTACAGAATGATTACCTCTCGCCAGATCCAAGATACAGCCGTCCTGTGCACGCGACTGCCATGATCCCTCAAGTCTGAGGATTACTCCCGTACTATCGGAACCGGGGAAAACCAATCATACCGACCAAGCCTCCAAGGCTTCCATATGATGATCCCGCGAGTCAGTCCAGTCGGCTCGACCCCAGTCGACCAACCCATCAAGATCGTGTAGGCGTCCCATGCCTGTCGCCGATGAAACACGGCACTCATCCAATGAACACGACTCTTGACGCAAGTCTCAATAGGACTCTCGATGCCCTGTCTCGAGGTCCTCGACTTGGAACGTTTCAGACCCAACTCTTAATCAGTTGGTTTCATGACCACCATCCAATGCGTGGCCCAACTGCACGAGTTGTTATCCATGGTCTGTGGGCTTTGTTGCGATATAAGTTAAACACCATTTTAACAAATGTAAGATGAGCGCAACAAAGAAGGTACCATTGGTGACGAACACTCATCTTATTCATCACATAATAATATTACATTCACATCAAGTTGTCGGATAGGTTACAAATTGCCAAACCTATTGGCTTTCTGGTCACCTATTCCAACAGGGAATACACGTCATACCTTCCTGACCATACTCAAGGTCCTCCGTAAGACGGTTCCCGCGAGTCACCTCAGTCAGCTGCTTCCTAGCATGCTGACCCACTAACACTGCTTAGACGACGTTCGTCACCCGTCGATGAAATACGACAGCAGATGCTTAGTGCAAGTCTCAAAGGAATCCCGGTACCCATTTTCGGGATTCCTTGACTTGGAGATTTCCGGACTGATTCGGTAAGACTGATTTCATGGACCTACCTCCAAGCGTAGTCCTAGTCCCCGAAATCGATTCTCAGTCCGTGGGCTTTGTTTGCGTAGTGAAAAGAAATGTAAATGCAGATATAAGTGAACGTAAACAAAGTATTGCCATATGAATTTTCACTTCTTTATTCATAAATGTTTTTTATCAAATACCAAAAATTGTCTAGACATAGGTTACATATTCCTGCCAAAATTGGCTTACATGGTCACCTATTCTAACAATGACAATGAGATATGGCAAATGAATGTGAAAACGGCCTTCCTCAATGGTTTTGTTGAGGAAGAGATCTACATGGATCAGTCGGAGGGTTTCACGGTCACTGGAGAAGAACAGAAGGTCTGTCGTCTCCAGAAGTCCATCTATGGCCTCAAACAAGCATCCCAAAGCTGGAACATTCGCTTTGATGAAGTAATACGGGGTTATGATTTCATCAAAAACAAATCCAACCCTTTTGTGTTCAAGAAGGTCAGTGGGAGCTCTATAGTGTTCCTAGTGCTTTTGTGGATGACATTCTTGTGACGTCCATATAATTTTATTCATAATCGAGGGACTAATTAGTAGTTATTAAGAAAACTTAATTTAATTATAAGTATAGGTTGAAATTATAAATATATTAAAACTTGAAGGGATTAAATTGAAGTTTGATAAAATATTTGTGGTAATTATATATATATATAGAAGTTGAGGGACTAAATTACAATTTAAAAAAAAAAAAAAAGAGAATTGAGAAAGGAGCAGCATGTGGCTGTCTCCTAATTCTTACATATTATATATATATATATGTAGGTGTGCTTCATACTTAAGGAAGCCATTTAACAATACAAATTTGTTAATCAAAACATTCAAGCTTCTTCTCAGAGCAGAAAATAGGTAAGTTTAAATTTAATTTTGTATTAATTATCAGATTAATATTATTTAGTTAGTACATTTATTAAATATGCTTTATACCTTTTGATTTACTATTTAACCGGAAAATTTATTGAATTTGAGTATTTATACAAATTAGTGTTCGGGTATATATTTAATTGGACTGGAATATTATAGCTAATGATATGAAATTATATAACCTACTAGATTTAGTAGTTGTTATAATGGACTATTCAAATTGATTGGTTTATTAACCAAATACATAATTGTATGTACCAGTGTTTAAATAATTATCATTATAGTGAAGAATTGGTAGGAATTAATAGGGATAGTAGGGAATTATATTTGAGAAATGTTAGGAAATTATATTTCAGAAATATGGTATTTATTAAAAAGAAATATGGGATATTTGTAATAATTTCATTTAGGGATGTTATTGAGAACGATAGTTATAAAAACATGAGGGGTTTGATAGAATAAGCTTTTATGAGTTAATAGATAAATTAAATATATACCGGGGGAGTTTATAGCATCTAATATTTAGATGAGAAAGGAGCGGAGGTTAGAATTTCAATATGAATGGAATATTAAAGTATTGGTAGAAAAAGTATGAATATTATTTAGTGATTTTATTCAGAATTTACAACAGTTTTGATATATTAATAATATATATATATATATCCTACTATAGGACATGAAGATAGAGTAGAGGGCTGAGCAGTTTCTCCTATTAACGAGATCTTTTGAGTTGGAGGTAAGTATAGTTAATTGAATTTATACATATATGTGTGTGTGTGTGTGTTATGATATGTTTATGTGTATGGATATATATATTCTGGTGATGTATACGAAATTATGACTCGATGGCTATTTATCTGGACTACTTGTTATACTGTGAAATTGTCATTATGTGGTTATATGTGGTTATGGTGTATAGAAGTTAGAAGGATGATGGTATGTATTATATGTGATTCTTAAATGAAATTGAATGTTGAAGGTACCAATGGGATTTGATGGTTAAATGATAATGAGTGAGGAGAATATTGTGAACTGAGATAAGTAATGGCTTACCTAACTGGAGGGCATACTTGAATGGTTTATGGTGATATGATTAATGACGAGCTGTGTGTTGTCATTGATCGAGGGAGATGATATAACATATCATACGAGCTGTGTGCTGTGTGATATGATTAATGATGGGATATCATACGAGCTGTGTGCTGTGTGATATGATTAATGATGGGATATCATACGAGCTGTGTGCTGTGTGGTACCATTTATTATGGGGTATCATACGAGCTGTGTGCTGTGTGCTACCGAGAAAAAAAAAAGAGATATTATGATTGAGGGGATGATAGCCGGCATAGACCATTGAGTGATGCACTACAGCAAGGGTAAGCAGGGGCCCTAAGGAAATAAACAATAAAGTCGAGTATTATGTGTATTTGATATATGATTGTTGGTATGTGTCATTTCGTATATTTGTTGTATTCTATGATACTCATTTTATTATGTAAGTGCGTGTATATGTATGAGTTAATTAGCTATACTTATTGAGTAGGCAGCTCATCCCTTGCCAATATTTTTCAGGAGATAGATCACGTTGACTAGCTACGTTAAATTGGAAGTCGTGAAATGGATCTTGATAGGTGGGTCAGCCGTGACATCTGAAGCCGAGGGTTCTGTCTATATGATTATTAAACCTCTAGCCTTTCGTCGGGTTTGTGTTTTAGATTCTGTTATAGTTTGAAACTTTCATCTTTTGGAGTTTTGTACATAAGTATATCGGTGGCCTAATAAATATAAACTTTTGATGATACTATCGTGATTTAAGATATATTTATAGATTTATATTATATCAAGAAAAAATAGGATTTATCTTATTAGTTTAAAATGGAAAATCTTATAAGACAACTTATAATTTCGAAGAGTATAATGATTAGTAACGATAAAGTGTTGTGCCGTAGGGGGTGTCACATTGGGTGGTATCAGAGGCAGGTCTACGTTCCTAGGGTGATAAGTTGACTATGGGATGTGTTTATTAATTAAATTGCTTAATGTAGGATGGCTTCTCAAGGTGAACGTGCTGACCCAGTAGCCAGTAGAGAAGAGTCAGTGGAGTCCGCAGTGAAAGAAATCGGTGGATCGGCCCGGGAGATGAGCGCGTATAGCGGAAGCGCGGAATAGTGCGTAATAAAAATTACAAAGCATAATTAAATGGAATTTAAAATATGCATAATATTCATAAACGAATCAAGGGGTGTGCCCTTGATTCTCCCGGGCGTTCGGTGTATCTCATGTTCAATAAAACACAACATGGAGGCCATAGAATTGAAATCGAAAAAACGAAATTAAAGAACCTACCCGGTTGTAGTTTTGTCTTCGTTCGGCTACATGCATTGTTCCCCGTTTTGCACCAAGATCTCAAGAAGAGACCCTCTAAATCATCTCACTCGCTCCACCGAAAAGCAAACAACCCTTGTGCTAGCAAGAAATAATTTGGGGAGAAGAGACATCGATACACGCTATGAATTAACGCAATCAATGTCTCTTATGTTCTTAACTTGAATAAAATCAAGAAGAACAAAGTATAATTCTTGGAGATTAAGAAAAGGGGATGGACGAATTTGAGAGAGAGATGAGAGATGAGAGTTGTAGAGAATAGTAGGTGTAAGTGTGTGTTTTTTTTTTTTAAGTATTTATAGAAGATGGAATTCCTATTCCTTCTCAAACTCTTCCAAAGAGACACACTTTGACTAGGATTTTGACCTAGTCAAATCCTAGTCAAATTAGGCTTTGATTAAGTCAAATTAATCATGGCCCTTCATCTCATCATTCTCTAGATCAAATCTTGTCCATCCATTTTGATGGGCTTTATGGAATGGGCCTATTTAATTCTAAATTAAATATTCCCATGGACTTTATATTAAAATCCTATTTAATATACTAAGCCCATTAATTAATGGAATGGACTTTATTTAATTCCAAATTAAATAGTCCATGGACTTTATATTAAATCCTATTTAATACCAAGCCCATTAATTAATTCCATGGAATGGGATTATTTAATTCTAAATTAAATAGTCCCATGGACTTTATATTAAATCCTATTTAATATACTAAGCCCATTAATTAATTAATTCACCCTTTTAATCTAATTAAAAGGAAAGCCCATGCTTTGTAAAATTCATAAATCTAATTTATGAACTCAAGCCCGATTATTCCAAATAATACATCGAGGCTTGTATCTCCAAGAAGTATAATTTAATTCCATTAAATTAAACCTTCTCCCGGAATTAATTCCAAATTAATTCCCTTTCATTTGGTGTAGCGGGTGTGACTCTTTAGGTTCACCTTTCAGCTAGACTTGGACCTACTTTTCATTATTTCATAACTAAAGTAGTCCGTTACCATGGGTGGCCATCTAGCAACGGTCCATGGCACTAGAGACTAGGTGAATTTATGGTGTGAACATTTAGGCTCCGAGTTATACGCAGGTGTGGTCCTACCGACGCTCGATACGTACGGGTACGGTCCTACTGTCGCCTGTCTCCCGGCCTTTAGTCTAGGGGTCGGTTCCCATCGTTGACTAGGCAACTATGCATAATGCTCGAGATAGGTTTAACTCGACGTAGGAAATCCTTTCCCACTACATCAAGTGCTATGGCCATAGACTTTGTGAGTCTAAACCATCTCCGAGCGCATAGGAGATCTTGCTGTCATATCCTTTGACAGGGGACAGATCCTATCTTGGAATTCACCGTTCTTACATACTCCGACTGCACTGGACGAGGCTTATGATGACCATGTGATATAATCGGTCAAATTTCACCAGATCCAAGATACAGCCTTAGTATGTAGGGGACTGCCGTGATCCTCAAGTCCGAGGACTAATCCCGTACTATCGGAACCGGGAATACGAGTCATACCGACCAAGCCCGAGTAGCTTCTATATGACGTTCCCGCGAGTCACCTCAGTCGGCCGCTCCCCAGCAGGCCGACCCACTAACACTGCTTAGACGATCCTCGTCACCCGTCGATGAAACACGACAGCAGATGCTTAGTGCAAGTCTCAAATGGATTCTCGATGCCCTGTCTCGAGATTCCTTTGACTTGGAGTATTTCAGACTGATTCGGTGAAACTGATTTCATGAACCTACCTCCAAGCGTAGTTCCAATTTCCCGAAATGTTATTTCAGTCTGTGGGCGTTTGTTGTGACATCGTATCGATGCAAGCAGTAAGTACAACAAACTCATGCCTATGAATCCTTACTACATTCATTAACATAATATTACTTGTTCACAGATTGACGAATGGTTCTCAGAACAGCCAATACCATTGACTTTCTGGTCACCTATTCTAACACGCAGAGGGCTCCGTTGCACCTGCAAGTGTAGGTGGAGTTGGGGTAGGTCGAGAGGGTATTGGTGTTGATGTTCCAATTCCTCCTGGTGGTGCTCCAGCAGTAGGGTTACCACCAGAGTATGCACAGATCCTCCGGATGGCCTTGGAGGCCCAAGCTCAAGCTCAAGAAAAGTTTCTTGCACAGGCACATGTACCAACCCTAGTGCCAGCACAAGTCGTTCCTACAGTTGACCGTAATTATGAGAGGATTAGAAAGATGGGAGCTACAAAATTTGAGGGTACCCTAGACCCAGAGATTGCTGAAAAATGGTGGGAAAAGACCGAAGATGTGATGAACTTGGTGAACTGTACTCCAGAAAATCGACTTAAGTACGCTGTTTCTTTATTCACGGGGAATGCGCTGATTTGGTGGAGGTCAGTAAAGAGGGCATATGAGCCACGAGAGATAACTTGGGCTGAATTTCAGAAAGAGTTTCATGATAAATATAGACCTAAGATGTACCAAGACAAGAAGAAGATGGAATTTCTGAACCTTGTACAAGGAGATGATCAGACAGTGGCTGAGTATGAGATTCGTTTTCCCGCATTAGCCAAGTACGCACCGGAAGCAGTAACCACACAAGAGGACTGATGTTATCGATTTGAACAGGGGTTACAACCTGAGATTAGGAAGGGCCTTGCAGTCAGAATTACGAACTTCAAAACTCTCGTTGAGTCAGCAGTTCGGATGGAAGAGGCAGTAACTGAAGAGAAAAAGAAAGGAGAAGAGAAAAGAAAGTCAACATATACAATAGGGGAGTCCAGTAGATTGACCAAGAGGGGTACCGGCCGTGTTAGAATAGGTGACCATGTAAGCCAATTTTGGCAGGAATATGTAACCTATGTCTAGAGAATTTCAGGTGTTTGATAAAACATATATGAATAAAGAAGTGAAAAGTTCATATGGCAATACTTTGTTTACGTTCACTTATATCTGCTTTTACATATCTGTTCACTACGCAAACAAAGCCTACGGACTGAGAATCGATTTTGGGGATTGGGACTACGCTTGGAGGTAGGTCCATGAAATTAGTCTTACCGAATCAGTCCGGAAATCTCCAAGTCAAGGAACCCCGAAAATGGGTACCGGGATTCCCTTTGAGACTTGCACTAAGCATCTGCTGTCGTATTTCATCGACGGGTGACGAAGGTCGTCTAAGCAGTGTTAGTGGGTCAGCATGCTAGGAAGTAGCTGACTGAGGTGACTCGCGGGAACCGTCTTGCGGAGGACCTTGAGTATGGTCTGCAAGGTATGATGTATTCCCGGTTCCAACGGTACAGGTCAAGTCCTTTGACTTGAGGAACTGCTGAGTTTACCTGTGCATCAGGTCTGTATCTTAGATATGGTGAGAGATTGCCAAAATACTCTTGAGTAGTCATAAGCCATGTCTAGTGCAGCTCGGGTGTACAGAGTGACAGTAGTTTCCAAGAAAGGATCTGTCTCCTGTCAAAAGGTATTGACAGTTGAGTCTCATGTATGCTCTGTGTCTTGTCCCTAAAGTCTGTGGCCACAGTAACTGAACAGAAAGGAACGTTTCCCTTGCGGCGTTTAGTAAGGACAGACCGACACTTAGGTCCAAAATGGGTACCTGCATTTTCCATGCCCTAGACTCTAAGTGATGAGACCGAAGACAGAAGGACAAGTGTTTCTGTTAGGGCCTAAATGTTCATCCTCGATTATTTCACCTAGTCTCTAGTGCCATGGACCGTTGCTAGATGGCCACCCATGGTTACGGGCGGATTCTAGGAATCCGACCAAGTCTAGCTGAAAGGTGAACCTAAAGAGTCACACACTATCCACACACACTTAAGTATTTAATTTGGAATTAAATATTGGAGTAAAGGAATGATTAAATTAGATTTAATCCGGTCCTATATTTTCGTGGAGAAATTAATTCCTTCTATTTGATAAAGGGAATTAAATTAATAAATTGGATTTATTAAGGGAATTGATTTAATGGGCCTAGAATAAATATTAATATTTATTTATTATATTTATTTGGCCTTTTGGAATATTTAATGGAATTTAAATATTCCATTAAATTAAAATCAACGGTTGAGATGGAAAGGGGAGATAGAAGGCTAGGATTGGTTTGACTAGGTCAAACACTAGTTTGACTAGGACTTTGACTAGGTCAAAATCCTAGTCAAATTAGAGTTCTTAGAGTTGGAGTTTAAAGAGGATTAAACTCCTCCTCTATATAAACCTCTAGCTTCCAACAATTGCAAAAGGATGAAATTCCAACACACACACACAACACACAATTTTCGGCCCCCTCTCCCATATCTCTCGTCCGCCCTCTCTCTCCACTCTCTCCAAGAAATTATTTTCTAGTTCTCTTGTTCTTGGAACATTAGAACTTAGATGAATCAATACCGTTAATTGATAACGTGTCGTTGATTCATCCACTCCAAAATATACACTTGTCCGTTGCTAGCACGACGTACAAGATACGTGGGTGGATCGTGTGTCCCGATTTGGAGGGTCTCAAGAACGAGATCTTGGTGCAAAACGGGGAACAACGCGTGTAGCCGTTGAAGACGAAAACGACAACGGGTAGGTCTTGGTTTACGTTTATGCCTCCTATTATTTTCTACCCTATGCCCTCCATGATCTTTTATATATGTTCTTTAATCATGAGATACACCAAACTCCGGGAATCTCAAGGGTACACCCCTTGAGCGTGTTCTTTAATTCATTAAAGCATGTTTTAATTTCTGTATTTTATTTTATATCGCGCTTCCGCATTCTCGCAATTTCCCGGGACGATCCACGATTTCCTTTCAGTGGTATCAGAGGCCGGTTCGGTGTATAGGCCTAGGGTTTATGTGCGTTTTAAGCACGAAACGTGATATTGGCATGTTTTTAATTAAATCTTAATTTTCTTGATTTTAAAGCATGTCGTTTTATGGCTTTCGATTCGTGTGAATTTCTTAATATTGGTATTTTTTCTTGGGAAATGGGTGTGGAATAATTGAACGGAAAACAAGAAACACCGTAGCCGGCCAGCCGGGAGGGCTGGCCGCGCGCAGCCGCGCGCTGCAGCCAAGGCAGACGCGCGCAGGCAAGGGAAGCCTGTGCGCGCCCGCCCAGCCGGTCGCGCAGAGGCAGCGCGCAGGGCAGCGCCTCCAGGCGCGCGCGCACGCAGACGAGGGTGTCTGCGCGCGCGCAAGGCTGCGCGCCTGAGAGTCCGCGCGCGGACGGACACCGAGCAGCGCCGCCAGGCGCGCGCGCACGCAGACGGAGGTGTCTGCGCGCGCGCCCGGCAGGCGTGCCCAGTGCACGTCTGCGCACGCACTGCGCAGGGCGTGGCCGGCAGCCAGCAGGCCAGCGCGCGCGCGAGGCAAGGGAGCCTGCGCGCGCGACGGCCTGCCGAAACGCCAGGCCGCGCAGCACGCTGCCGGCCAAGCGCGCGCCCGCAGCCAGGCAGCGCCTGCGCACGCGCAGGGGCGGTAGGCTGAGCCTGCTGGCCTGTGCGCGCACCGGCAGGCCGCTGCCGGCGGCGACTGCTAGGGTTTTAAAGCCCTAGTAGTATTTTTTTTATTTTTTAAATTATTTTCAGTTTGAATTTTGAATTAATTCTGAAAAATCTTTTTTGGGGTTCAATTATGCCTAATTTTCTAAAGACATTATTTTAGGAGTAAAATAAATTGGATTTGGAATCCCGGGGTTATTTTACTTAAAATAATGAGGAAAGGTTTTCCTAAAACGTGGAAATATTATTACCAAGATTTGTGTTTTATTTTTCACACGTTATGCACATATTCATTTATTTTATTATTTTGAATACTTATGATTGGCAATCATGTGTTGTTGGTATATTGTAATTATATGATTAGATCATTTGATTATGTGTGTTGGATGGAAGTGGATGATCACGAGCCTTAGACCGAATGTATGGTTTATTTTCTGTTGGGCCTGTGTGCCTCTTTTACTGCTTTCTCCTTCTCTCTTTCTAGTTGCCTTGGAATAATAAGGCATTCTACCTCCCTCCTTATGTACTCCCCCCGGGTTTTCGCTGGGGTTTCTCTTTTTTTTAATATGTAATGAGAGTAGACTAGGAGTGAGGTTTCTATTTTTGTAATTGGTGGAGAAGAAGGAAGGACCACATGGAGAGCCCAGACGGGAGGTCCCTTGGAGTTTTCCATGAAGTGAAGAAAGAGAAAAGACACCAAGGCCCATCAGCATGATGATTGGGTTACTATTAATGTAATAGTATAGAACCAACCCTAGATTGACCATAGATCCACTGCGGGCTCAGTGGGTCGCATAGGATTTGGGCTCGTGATCATCCAACAGGGGCGTGCTAGGCTTTAATTTTGCATGTGGTTATTATGATGGGTGAATGGGCTTTTATTTATCATATAACTGCTATGGATGGTTTAATTTACGCATTATGGATGTATGTGTGAATGTTTATTTATTTGAGATCTCGGTCATTTACTACTCTCACATTGATTGGACCAATGTCAAAATATTAGACCCTAGACAAAATGGACATGAACTCTAGGAGTTTCTCCATGCCTTCCAATCCACGGCATAGTGAGGAAGCTGCTTTAGGTCAATAGCGTGGTCTCACGAGTCGTAGCACGTTATTGTACTTAAAGGAAGCTGCACTATATCATGAACGAAAAATGGGCTGCTGTTACCTATCTTACGAGTCGTGGGAATACCAGTGGGTCTGTGGCTCGGTCGATTGGGTTGGGTCTAACGCCCAATTAACATGATTCGCTTGGAGTCCTCGGGATCATGTGAAAGGGTGAGGCAATAATCTTGGGAATCTCATGGAACGAGAATGGTATGGAATACCTCCCACAGGATCTTTTCCATGCGAATCGTAAAAGCGGGGTATGAAAAAAATCGTTGTGGATCCCAAGCCCACTAGGAAAGGATTTCCCGAAAATCACGTTTGAGAGTACCGTGTTTTCGTATAAATAGTGGGAGGATTAAATGACTAAAGTCCATGCATTTAATTATTTTATCAAACCACCGTCTTTTATTTTTCTGCTGATCGCGCGCTATTTTCTAAAATGTAGATTTTAAAATGTCTAATAACCCACTTTTCACCATTCTTGAGACAAACAAATTTAATGGAACAAATTACAACGACTGGTTGCGCAATCTCAGGATAGTCCTAGATTACGAGAACCAAGGCTACGTCATGGACGAGCCTCTCCCTAGGACCTTGCCGGAAGGATCCACGCCAGAAGAACGTGAGACGTTCGAGACTTGGCATAAGGATAACCGGAAGGTCCGTAGCGTCATACTTGCTTCGATGACCAATGAGATTCAGAAGTAATATGAAAGGCTAGACGATGTCCCTTCCATTATGGCTCGCCTTAAGGATTACTATGCAGTCCCGGACCGGCATACTAGGTATGTCGCGACGCAGGCATTCTTTGGAACTAAAATGACAGAAGGATCCTCTGTACAAGAGCACGGGGTTAAAATGCTTACCCTGGTGGAAAAACTCGAGGACCTAAAGCCAGGTCTCGATAATGAAACGTACATAGATGTGATCCTTCAGTCACTCCCACCCTCCTTTGACCAATTTATCGTCAACTACAACATGAACGCACTTGAGAAGGGCATTTATGAGTTGATCAATATGTTGGTGCAATACGAGGCAACGACTAAGAAGTCCACGCCTTCGGTATTGTTTGGAGGTGCTTCAACTTCCAATACGAAAGGCAAAGGTGCCGGACGTTGGAAGAAGAAGAAAGGGAAGGGAAAGGCCGTCAAAGCAGCTACGAACACTAAGAGTGTTCCCATTGCCAAAGAGGGGAAAGGCAAAGGAAAGGGAAAGGTTGTCTCCAAGCAACAGTCAAAGGCATATGACACATTTATCAACTGCCGTGAGAAAGGGCATTGGAAGAGAGAGTGCCCCAAACTCTTCTCGAACCAAGGTATTTATGTGATTGAGGTTAATATGGTCACTAATTCTGCCTCTTGGGTATTAGATACCGGCTGTGGAGCTCACATTTGCAATAACTTGCAGGTGTTGTAAAGAAGCAGAAAACTGGGTAGCGGGGACATGATCCTGAAGCTTGGGAATGGCAAGGCCATCTCAGCAGAGCAGTAGGATCCGCCACTCTAGTGATTAGTGATAGTATTAGCATAGATTTAGAGCAATTTTATTTTGTACCTAGTATTATTAAAAAACATCATTTCCATTCCATTGTTGGACAATAGTGGTTATGAGTTTAGAATCAATAAAAATTGCTTTTATTTGATGAGGTGTGGAATTGCTCATCTACTTGGTACATTGCGTAACAGGTTCCATATCTAGCAACAAACGAATTTCGTTCTCAAAACTCAACACAAACGAAAATTAGATAATAACGGGAACGCACGTCTGTGGCACGCTAGGCTAGGTCACATATCCCAAGATAGGATGAAGAGGTTGGTAGACTCAAAGAACCTATAGGTTGGGGACTTGAGCGATCTACAAACTTGTGAATCCTGTCTAAGAGGGAAAATGACCAAAAAGCCCTTTGTAGGACAAAGTAGGCTTGCCCAGGTCTGTTGGACTTGGTCCATACAGACGTATGTGGACCACTAAGGATGTAGGCCCGAGGTGGGTTCTCCAACTTCATAACCTTTACCGACGATCATTCACGGTATGGTTATGTTTACCTAATGAGGTACAAGTCTGAAGCTCTTGAGAGGTTTAAAGAATTCAGACTTGAAGTAGAGAACCAGACCAACTGCAAAATTAAAGTCCTACGGTCGGACCGAGGCGGTGAATACCTTAGTACGGAGTTCCTAGATTATCTAAAAGAACATGGTATAATATCAGAATGGACACCTCCAGGAACACCACAGTTAAATGGTGTCTCTAAAAGGAGGAATCGAACCCTGTTGGACATGGTTCGGTCTATGATGAGTTTTACCAAATTGCCCTTATCCTTTTGGGGCTATACACTAGAAACGGCAGCCAAATTGTTGACTTTAGCGCCTACTAGTACATTGACCCAAACGCCATATGAGATATGGCACGGCAAGCCTGCGTCCTACAGCTACTTGAGAGTGTGAGGTAGCCCCGCATACGTCAAGAGGTTAGTGGGAGATAAGCTAGAATCCAGGTCTAGCTTATGCAGGTTCGTTGGATACCCTAAGGAAACTGCAGGTTATTACTTTTATAACCCCTTGGAACAAAAGGTGTTTGTTTCAAGAAATGTAGTATTCTTGGAGCAAGGCTTCCCGGAGGATATCCAACCTGATGAGCTGATCCTTGAGGAATCAAGTGATGGAATCCAGCCATCAGATACAGCCGCGGAACCCTCACTTAGAGGATTCAGGATAGACAGCCGAAGGGCTGACCAACCTCGAGATATCCAATATGCTAGGTATGAAGGACAGCCTCAGGAACAGCCAGCCCCGGTTCCTGAACCACCGGCTCCGATACAGTCAGCGCCCACAGTCACCACTGACGTTCCCGTTCTCCGTAGGTCCACTAGAGAGTCCAGACCTCCAGTGAGATATGGCTTTCTAGGAGCGACCGATCTTTTTGGATAATGATCGTAAGACATATGGAGAAGCGATGTCTGACATCGACTCCGGAAAATGGCTTGAGGCCCTGAAAGCCGAAATGGACTCCATGAACGAGAACCAAGTATGGACTCTTGTAGATCCACCGAAAGGTGTTAAGCCAGTGGGCTGTAAGTGGGTCTACAAGTGCAAACTTGGCGTTGATGGAGAAGTCACAACCTTTAAGGCTAGGCTTGTAGCTAAGGGATACACTCAACGACCCGGGGTCGATTTTGAGGATACCTACTCGCCAGTAGCCATGGATAAGTCCATTCGGATCCTGCTCGCCATAGCAGCATGGTATGACTATGAGATATGCCAGATGGACGTGAAAACGGCCTTCCTCAATGGTTTCATTGAAGAAGAGATCTATATGGATCAGCCGGAGGGTTTCACGGTTACTGGAGAAGAACAGAAAATCTGTCGCCTCCAGAAGTCCATCTATGGCCTCAAACAAGCCTCCTGAAGTTGGAACATTCGCTTTGACGAAGTAATACGGGGTTATGACTTCATAAAAAACGAATCCAACCCTTGTGTATACAAGAAAGTCAGTGGGAGCTCAATAGTGTTCCTAGTGCTTTATGTGGATAACATTCTACTCATTGGTAATGACGTTAGAATGTTAGGAAACACAAAAGCATGGTTGTCAACCCACTTTTTCCATGAAGGACTTGGATGAAGCCTCCTACATCCTAGGCATCCAGATTGTCAGGGACAGATCTAAAAGGGTGTTAGGACTCACCCAAAACTCGTATATGGAGAATGTTAGAATAGGTGACCAGAAAGTCAATGGTATTGGCTGTTCTGAGAACCATTCGTCAATCTGTGAACAAGTAATATTATGTTAATGAATGTAGTAAGGATTCATAGGCATGAGTTTTGTTGTACTTACTGCTTGCATCGTTACGATGTCACAACAAAACCCCACAGACTGAAATAACATTTCGGGAAATTGGAACTACGCTTGGACGTAGGTTCATGAAATCAGTTTCGCCGAATCAGTCTGAAATACTCCAAGTCAAAGGAATCTCGAGACAGGGCATCGAGAATCCATTTGAGACTTGCACTAAGCATCTGCTGTCGTGTTTCATTGACGGGTGACGAGGATCGTCTAAGCAGTGTTAGTGGGTCGGCCTGCTGGGGAGCGGCCGACTGAGGTGACTCGCGGGAATCGTCATATGGAAGCTACTCAGGCTTGGTCGATATGACTCGTATTCCCGGTTCCGATAGTACGGGATTAGTCCTCGGACTTGAGGATCACGGCAGTCCCCTACATACTAAGGCTGGATCTTGGATCTGGTGAAATTTGACCAATTATATCACATGGTCATCATAAGCCTCGTCCAGTGTAGTTAGAGTATGTAAGAATGGTGAATTCCAAGATAGGATCTGTCCCCTGTCAAAGGATATGACAGCAAGATCTCCTATGCGCTCGGAGATGGTTTAGACTCACAAAGTCTATGGCCATAGCACTTGATGTAGTGGGAAAGGATTTCCTACGACGAGTTAAACCTATCTCGAGCATTATGCATAGTTGCCTAGTCAAGAATGGGAACCGACCCCTAGACTAAAGGCCGGGAGACAGGCGACAGTAGGACCGTACCCGTACGTTTCGAGCGTCGGTAGGACCGCACCTGCGTGTAACTCGGATCCTAAATGTTCACACCATAAATTCACCTAGTCTCTAGTGCCATGGACCGTTGCTAGATGGCCACCCATGGTAACGGACTACTTTGGTTATGAAATAACAAAAAGTAGGTCCAAGTCTAGCTGAAAGGTGAACCTAAAGAGTCACACCCGCTACACCAAATGAAAGGGAATTAATTTGGAATTAATTCCGGGAGAAGGTTTAATTTAGTGGAATTAAATTATACTTCTTGGAGATTCAAGCCTCGATGGATTATTTGGAATAATCGGGCTTGAGTTCATAAATTAGATTTATGAATTTTATAAAGCATGGGCTTTCCTTTTAATTAGATTAAAAGGGTGAATTAATTAATTAGTGGGCTTGGTATATTAAATAGGATTTAATATAAAGTGCATGGGACTATTTAATTTAGAATTAAATAATCCCATTCTATGGAATTAATTAATGGGCTTGATATATTAAATAGGATTTAATATAAAGTCCATGGGACTATTTAATTTAGAATTAAATAAGTCCTTTCCATTAATTAATTAATGGGCTTAGTATATTAAATATGATTTAATATAAAGTCCATGGGAATATTTAATTTAGAATTAAATAGGCCCATTCCATAAAGCCCATCAAAATGGATGGACAAGATTTGATCTAGAGAATGATGAGATGAAGGGCCATGATTAATTTGACTTAATCAAAGCCTAATTTGACTAGGATTTGACTAGGTCAAAATCCTAGTCAAAGTGTGTCTCTTTGGAAGAGTTTGAGAATGAATAGGAAATTCCATCTTCTATAAATACTCAAAAAAACACACACTCACACCTAGTATTCTCTACAACTCTCATCTCTCATCACTCTGAAGATTTTCGTCCATCCCCTCTTCTTTTCTCCAAGATTTCTATTTTGTTCTTCTTGATTTATTCAAGGTAGAACATACGAGACGCCGGTTGCGTTAATTGATAGCGTGTACCGATGTCTCTTCTCCCCAATGATTTTCTTGCTAGCACAAGGGTTCGTTGCTTTCCGGTGCAGCGAGTGAGATGATTTAGAGGGTCTCTTCTTTGAGATCTTGGTGCAAAATGGGGAACAATGCATGTAGCCGAAACGAAAACAAAACTACAACCGGGTAGGTTCTTTAATTTCGTTTTTTCGATTTCAATTATATGGCCTCCATGTTGTGTTTTATTGAACATGAGATACACCGAACGCCCGGGAGAATCAAGGGCACACCTCTTGATTCGTTTATGTATATTATGCATGATTTAAATTCCATTTAATTATGCTTTGTAATTTTATTACGCACTATTTCGCGCTTCCGCTATTCGCGTTAATCTCCCGGGACGATCCACACATAATCTTTCAGTGGTATCAGAGCCCAGTTTGGTGTATAGGCCTAGAATTCTATGTGCTATGTGCGTTTAAGCATGATAAACGTGTTTTAATTTACGTTTATAGCATGTTTATCGTAGATATTTATTGGCGTTTAATTTTTCATGGGATTTTGGATCTTGGTTTTCTTGAATATGTATATACATGTTCTAGGGTTTAATTTATCTTGTGGTTCAGAAAAATTGCATGAAAAGTCGAAAAGGAGTGAAAAACGGCGAACCGGCAGCAGCAGCACGCTGGTCGCGCGTGCAGGCAGGGGCCTGCGCGCGCCTGGCCGGCCGGCTGTGCCGTTTTTCCATTTCTCTCCCGTTTTGGCTCGTTTTTCAAAACTATTTTTACTGAATTATTTTTATGATGTTTTCTGCATTATTCTGAACCCGTTGACTTAGAATATTTATTTTTTGAGATTTGGAATTTCCTAAAATAAATATTGCTCGGTTGATGAGGAAAGGGTTTCCTAACAAGATTTAATTTTTTGCAATGGTTGCACCAATGATCAAAATTCATATGTGAAATTTCGCAATAATTTCTGCGTTTTATGATGTTTGACATCATGGTTATTTTATGGTTTGAGCATGAGTAGATCTTAACGTGTATTAATATTGCACAATTGTTGGATTTTGGAATTCTTGAATAAATGGGCATATTCTTGAATTGTTGATTTTTGTGTTTCAGAAAAAAAAAATTTGATTTTTTTGTATAATTCTGGGAATTTTTCTGAATTAATTAACTTGGGGCATTTTAATTTTGGTTGAGATTTTATATTTCATAGAATTAATATTGCCTTGTTAATTATGGAAAATGTTTTTCCAACAAAAATCGTTGTCCATAGGTTGCACTATTATCCAATGTTTGGTGTGGATATTTTACATGTAGTTTCTAAATTTATTTTATGGTATGGATTATCATGGATGTTGGTATAGCTTATTTTACGTGGGATATGTATTTGTGCTATTTGTGTTAATTGATTTGACAAAGGATGATCACAAAGCCCCTAGACCGCGTGTATGGTTTATTTATATTTATTTGTTTGTTGGGTTGTGGCCTGTGTGCCTCTTTATTTTCCTCTCTGTCTCTCTTCTAGTTGCCTTGGAATAATAAGGCTTTCTCTCTCCCTCCTAATGTACCCCCCAAATGTTTAATTGGGGTTTCTTATTTTATGATGTAATGAGAGTAAAATTAGTGGTGAGGTTTTATTTCTTTTTGTAAATAAAAGATGCAAGAGAAGACAAGCCCAAGGTGTTGGAGGCCCATGGAGGTTGCCATCAGATGGCCCACAGAGGATCCATAGAGAAGAAGCCCGGTGTAGGCCCACGATGGAGAGCCCAAGAAGATAAAAGAGGACTTACAAGGCCCATTGCATGTAATGGGTTATTAAATCTTGTAATAGTGTAGGGCCTACCCTTAGATTGACCATAGATCCACTGCGGGCTCAGTGGGTCGCATAGGTTTGGGCTTGTGACCATCCTACAGGGGCGTGCTAGGCTTTATTTTGCATGGGATGCGTATTATATGCTTATGATTATTCTATATGCTTTATGTATGGTTACATTCACGCTTAGAATATTTCTGCCATAACGCATGCAATGCAATACTTAATATATGTAATGAGGTCTCGTTCTATCAAAACTCTCACTTGGTTGAACCAAGTTAAATATAGACCCTTAATAAATGGACTAGGACTCTGGGAGTCTATCCAAGCCTTCCATCCATGGCAAAAGTGAGGAAGATCTTTTAGGTCGATAGCGTGGTCTCACGAGTCGTGGCACGACTATCGTGCTTAAAAGAAGCTGCACTTTGTCATGAACGATGAGTAGACTGCTGTTACCTGTCTCACGAGTCGTGGAGGTAGCAGTGAGTCTATGAATCGGTTGATTGGGTCGGGTCTAACGCCCGAATAACGTGATTCGCTTGGAGTCCTCGGGATCATGTGAAAGGGTGAGGCAATTATCTTGGGAATCTCGTGGAACGAGAATGGTATGGAATACCTCCCACGGGTTCTTTTCCCACGCGAATCGTAAAAGCGGGGTATGGGGGGAGATCGCTGTGGATCCTGAGCCCACTAGGAAAGGATTTCCCAAAAACAACGTTTGAGAGTGCCGTGTTTTCGTAGAAATAGTGGGAGAGGTTAAGGACTAAAGACCGAGACTTAACCAAAATATTACTTCACTCTGCTTATTATTTTCTGCTTTACATATATGTTGTGAATGTCTAAGAATCCACCAAACACATCACTAAGAGGCTCATTAAAAGGGAACCAATTACACGAATTGACTCCGAAATCTTAAGATGGTCTTAGATTTTCGGAACCTTAACTCACATAACCGGATGAGGACGTTCCTCAGCCCTTGCCGGAGGGGTCGAAAACTAAGGCAACGCTTGGCGTTCTAAAGTTGAAGGATGACCACCTGCAAGTAGGATATAATGATGTTGGCTCAAACTATGCTTCGTTTGCATCATGTCTATATGGTCTTGGACCAGCATGTGGGGTAAAATGCAACGAAGGCATGTTTAGAGCTAAGATGACGGAAGGGATGTCGTACAAAGAACATGGAGTGATGATGCAATCCCTAGTGGAGAAGCTCAAAGACCTCCACGTCAGTCTTGAAAAGGAGACGTACATTGACATGATCCTTCAGTCTCTTCCTCCCTCCTGCAAACTATTAATTATCAACATGAATGAGCTTAGAAAAGATCTTCATAGGTTGGTAATTATGTTGGTCTAGTACGAAGCAACGATTGCAAAATCTGCGTCGTCGGTACTAGTAGGAGAGGCTTCAACCTCCATAGCAAAAGGCAAGGGTGCCAGACGCTAAAAGAGGAAGAAGGGTAAGGTAACATCAACTATTAAAGAACTTCAAGTGTTGTTCCTTTACAACACAAGGTGGAGGTAAAGGAAAGAGCAAAAGGTTCAAGCAGTCAAGTTCATAGATTTCTAAGAACGTAAGCATTCACTGTCTTAAAGAGGGCCATTGGAAAAGGGAGTATCCTGAACCTTTCTCCAATGTAGGTAAAATTTGATATTGAGTATTGACATGATCACTTTTGCTCTATTTGGTATTTGATACCATTCCTATCACTATCTGCGGGTGGTTTGCAGAAAGTGAATAAGGACTTAAAAGCCAAGAACAGTTTTAGGATTCAACAATGGCAAGGTCCATTGATGAAAAGGACTAGAGACTTGTTAGGCCCATAATCGTGATCATGTTAGGATAATATAGGAATTACGTAACCTAGCATGATCAAAAGTATGTCTCTTTGTTGGACAAAGGTTTTATTACATACATATTTGATCAAACAAAATTATTGAATATTGATTCATGTTTGCTAGTAGTTACACGTGAATTCCTAGAACACCATCCCATAAAAGGTTTATGGATACTCAAAAATTCAAATTATCTAAATGGATTAATCAAGACCAACTTACAAATTTGGCATCTACAATAGCTAGGACGTTTCTTCTTATTAAAGGATAAGTAAATTGGAAAGTTCGATGAATCTAGAAAATAGATTATTCGAATCAACTAAATTTACAAGTCTTTTATGAAGAAAAAAGTCCCAAAGCTCTTTGTTGGACGAAGTAGGCTTGCCAAATAGTCTATTGGAAGGGATCCAATAAGACAACTGTAGGTTACTAATACACAAGACCATAAGAGGGTTCAAAAGTCTAAAGGTCCCATAGGAGGTTTGGGAATTAGACTTAAGGAGGTGAACTATAAATGGTTGCAAAATTAAACCTGTCTCGATAGGATCGAAAAGGCCGTGTATTTAGTGGGAGCTCTTGAGCATCCAAGTTGAGAATGGAATTCTCAATGAAACGTTTCCTGTAAAGGCCAAGTATGACGGTCTCTGATAAAGGGAACGATCGAATCTCGTTGGACGAAGATCGATCAAAGTTTCGCCTAATTACCTTAGCCCGTGTAGACGCAGACTTAAAATTGCCAACGTAAGGAACGTGGCACTTTGCTAGGAGTCACGCACAAGGAGCCATGGTTTGGCAAGCCTGTGTCCCGACAAAGTCCTTGAGCATGTAGAAGGATCCTACATACGTCAACGGACTAGTGGGAGACAAATTAGACTCGGTGTCTAATTTGTACAAGTTTACGACAGAATAATACTAACGTTGCTTAGAATCGCATTTCTTAAATTGATCATATTCCAAGTCCCCTTAAGAACGAACCCGAATGTCGTAAGAGGTACGAGTGATCGGGATATGTTCGGTCAAATTTGGATAGTAATCCAAATGACCTGCGGAACGTGATGTTGGACATTGTAGTAGGATTTATGGAGAGGAGCCATAGAATCCACTAGGAAATTCAAAACAAGGTTTGAAACACCGCATAATTGGAATATTCGTTTTGACGAGCTCATACGGAGCATGACTCGGTCTTAAACGACGTAGGTGATCAGTGGGAGTAGAAATGGTGTTCCAATGTGTTTAAGTGTGTAATGTCTTGATCCATGGATGAATTCAAGACATTAGGAATCACTAAAACACAACTGTAACTCACGAAAATTCTCCATGACATTTTAAGGGTTCCCACATACATATCATAAATTGAGCTTTTCAAAGACTCAGTCATGGTAGACTGATGAGAAAAACTCAAATATGTAGAGGGACAAGTTGTTCGAAACTCAGTCATGGTAAGACTGAGGAGAAAACTTAGATACTGTGAATAAAGCATTAAGCCATTCAAGACTTAGTCACGGTGGACTAATGAGAAGGCTTGGATGTTGAGTATCCCCTACGTTTTAACCCTAGGAAAACATATGATATGTTTACTCGGTGCATAGGAACCGATGTTGAGAGTGCTTCTAGCATGGCTCAACATAAATCGGTAATGCACTGAGGGGTTGAAGACAGCAATCAAGAACGATCCTTAGTACCTGAATAAGGACTAAAGATGTGTTCATGATGCACCGTCTGTTGAGAGTTGCTTTGGAAGGCTAAAGCGATACTAGCTTCCAGAGCATAAGTGAAAACCAGTTAGTCTCAAAGGTATGCACAGTCAGGCCCAATGACGAGTGCATCGAATAATGGTCACTGATGAAGACCGCGTCAATGGGATGGACGTGGCGCCTAGCACGACCAAACCATGTTCGCCTATATGGCAGGCAACTTGGCTATGGGAGTATTGGCACGAGATCTCATCACAAGATCCACGAAAATATTCTTAGACAACCACCATCTCTAAGAGGCAATGGTGGATAGAGGTAACACGGTTAGACCGTATTGCTTCGCAAGGAAATATAAGCGGACTCATAATACCTTAGTCGGTATCGTAGATTACTCATACTCAGAGGATTCTGAACAAAGTGGGTAATTGACTTATTGGTCAAGTGGGAGAATTGTTAGAATAGGTGACCAGAAAGTCAATGGTATTGGCTGTTCTGAGAACCATTCGTCAATCTGTGAACAAGTAATATTATGTTAATGAATGTAGTAAGGATTCATAGGCATGAGTTTGTTGTACTTACTGCTTGCATCGTTACGATGTCACTGTTAGAATAGGTGACCATGTAAGCCAATTTTTGGCAGGAATATGTAACCTATGTCTAGACAATTCTTTGGTATTTGATAAAATGTGTATGAATAAAGAAGTGAAAATTCATATGGCAATACTTTGTTACGTTTCACTTATCTGCATTTACATTTCTGTTCACTACGCAAACAAAGCCCACGGACTGAGAAACGATTTCGGGGACTGGGACTACGCTTGGAGGTAGGTCCATGAAATCAGTCTTACCGAATCAGTCCGGAAATCTCCAAGTCAAGGAATCCCGAAAATGGGTACCGGGATTCCCTTTGAGACTTGCACTAAGCATCTGCTGTCGTATTTCATCGACGGGTGACGAAGGTCGTCTAAGCAGTGTTAGTGGGTCAGCATGCTAGGAAACAGCTGACTGAGGTGACTCGCGGGAACCGTCTTACGAAGGACCTTGAGTATGGTCAGCAAGGTATGACGTGTATTCCCGGTTCCAACGGTACAGGCCAAGTCCTTTGACTTGAGGAACTGCTGAGTTTACCTGTGCATCAGGTCTGTATCTTAGATATGGTGAGAGATTGCCAAAATACTCTTGAGTAGTCATAAGCCATGTCTAGTGCAGCTCGGGTGTACAAAGTGACAGTAGTTTCCAAGAAAGGATTTGTCTCCTGTCAAAAGGTGTTGACAGTTGAGTCTCATATATGCTCTGTGTCTTGTCCCTGAAATCTGTGGCCACAGTGACTGAACAGAAGGGAAAAGGTTTCCCTTGCGGCGTTTAGTGAGGACAGACCGACAGTTAGGTTCCAAAATGGGTACCTGCATATTCCGTGCCCTAGACCCTAAGTGATGAGACCGAAGACAGAAGGACAAGTGTACTGTTAGAACCTAAATGTTCATCCCCGAATATTTCACCTAGTCTCTAGTGCCATGGACCGTTGCTAGATGGCCACCCATGGTAACGGACGGATTCTAGGAATCCGACCAAGTCTAGCTGAATGGTGAACCTAAAGAGTCACACACTATCCACACACACTTAGTATTTAATTTGGAATTAAATATTGGAGTAAAGGAATGATTAAATTAGATTTAATAGGGTCCTATATTTTCTTGGAGAAATTAATTCCTTCTATTTGATAAAAGGAATTAAATTAATAAATAGGATTTATTAAAAGGGTTGATTTAATAGGCTTAAGAATAAATTATAATATTAATTTATTATATTATATTTATTTAGCCTTTTGGAATATTTAATAGGGTTTAAATATTCCATTAAATTTAAAATACGGTCGAGATGGAAAGGGGAGATGGAAGGCTAGGATTCGTTTGACTAGGTCAAACACTAAATTTGACTAGGACTTTGACTAGGTCAAAATCCTAGTCAAATTAGGTTACTTAGAGTTTGAGTTTAAAGAGATTAAACTCTTCCTCTATATAAACCCCTAGCTTCCAACATTTAAAGGATGGATGATTCTTGAAAAACACACACAACACACACTCTCCCTCTCCTACCTCTCGTCCGCCCCCTCTCTCTTTCTCTAGCAAGAAAATATTTTTCTTAGTTCTTTTTGTTCTTGGAACATCAAGAACTTTGACGAACCAATACCGTTAATTGATAACGAGTTATTGATTCGTCCACTCCAAAAAATAATACTTGTTCGTTGCTAGCACGACGTGCAAGATACGTGGGTGGATCGTGTGTCACGATTTGGAGGGTCTCAAGAACGAGTCTTGGTGCAAAACGGGGAACAACGCGAGTAGCAGTTGAAGATGAAAACGACAACGAGTAGGTCTCGTTTAAGATTTTTTGTCCCTCTTTATTTTTCAACTCTATGGCCTCCATGATTTATTTAATTGTTTTATGATCATGAGATACACCGAACGCCCGGGAACCTCAAGGGCACACCCCTTGAGCGTGTTCTTTAAATTAAAAGCATGCCTTTTATTTTAATATGTTTATTTTTACCGCGCTTCCGCATTCGCGCAATTCCCGGGACGATCCACCAGATTTCTTTCAGTCACAACAAACGCCCACAGACTGAAATAACATTTCTGGAAATTGGAACTACGCTTGGAGGTAGGTTCATGAAATCTGTTTCGCCGAATCAGTCTGAAATACTCCAAGTCAAAGGAATCTCGAGACAGGGCATCGAGCATCCATTTGAGACTTGCACTAAGCATCTGCTGTCGTGTTTCATCGACGGGTGACGAGGATCGTCTAAGCAGTGTTAGTGGGTCGGCCTGCTGGGGAGCGGCCGACTGAGGTGACTCGCGGGAATCGTCATATGGAAGCTACTCAGGCTTGGTCGGTATGACTCGTATTCCCGGTTCCGATAGTACGGGATTAAGTTCTCGGACTTGAGGATCACGGTAGTCCCCCTACATACTAAGGTTGTATCTTGGATCTGGTGAAATTTGACCGATTATATCACATGGTCATCATAAGCCTCGTCCAGTGTAGTCGGAGTATGTTAAGAACGGTGAATTCCAAGATAGGATCTGTCCCCTGTCAAAGGATATGACAGCAAGATGCTCCTATGCGCTCGGAGATGGTTTAGACTCACAAAGTCTATGGCCATAGCACTTGATGTAGTGGGAAAGGATTTCCTACGTCGAGTTAAACCTATCTCGAGCATTATGCATAGTTGCCTAGTCAAGAATGGGAACCGACCCCTAGACTAAAGGCCGGGAGACAGGCGACAGTAGGACCGTACCCGTACGTTTCGAGCGTCGGTAGGACCGCACCTGCGTGGTAACTCGGATCCTAAATGTTCACACCATAAATTCACCTAGTCTCTAGTGCCATGGACCGTTGCTAGATGGCCACCCATGGTAACGGACTACTTTGGTTATGAAATAACAAAAAGTAGGTCCAAGTCTAGCTGAAAGGTGAACCTAAAGAGTCACACCCGCTACACCAAATGAAAGGGAATTAATTTGGAATTAATTCCGGGAGAAGGTTTAATTTAATGGAATTAAATTATACTTCTTGGAGATTCAAGCCTCGATGGATTATTTGGAATAATTGGGCTTGAGTTCATAAATTAGATTTATGAATTTTTATAAAGCATGGGCTTTCCTTTTAATTGGATTAAAAGGGTGAATTAATTAATTAGTGGGCTTGGTATATTAAATAGGATTAATATAAAGTCCATGGGACTATTTAATTTAGAATTAAATAATCCCATTCTATGGAATTAATTAATGGGCTTGATATATTAAATAGGATTTAATATAAAGTCCATGGGACTATTTAATTTAGAATTAAATAAGTCCTTTCCATTAATTAATTAATGGGCTTAGTATATTAAATATGATTTAATATAAAGTCCATGGAATATTTAATTTAGAATTAAATAGGCCCATTCCATAAATCCCATCAAAATGGATGGACAAGATTTGATCTAGAGAATGATGAGATGAAGGGCCATGATTAATTTGACTTAATCAAAGCCTAATTTGACTAGGATTTGACTAGGTTAAAATCCTAGTCAAAGTGTGTCTCTTTGGAAGAGTTTGAGAAGGAATAGGAAATTCCATCTTCTATAAATACTCAAAAAAACACACACTCACACCTAGTATTCTCTACAACTCTCATCTCTCATCACTCTCAAGATTTTCGTCCATCCCCTCTTCTTTTCTCCAAGATTTCTATTTTGTTCTTCTTGATTTATTCAAGGTAGAACATAAGAGACGCCGGTTGCGTTAATTGATAGCGTGTACCGATGTCTCTTCTCCCCAATGATTTTCTTGCTAGCACAAGGGTTCATTGCTTTCCGGTGCAGCGAGTGAGATGATTTAGAGGGTCTTCTTCTTTGAGATCTTGGTGCAAAATGGGGAACAATGCATGTAGCCGAAACAAAGACAAAACTACAACCGGGTAGGTTTCTTTAATTTCGTTTTTTTCGGTTTCAATTCTATGGCCTCCATGTTGTGTTTTTATGAACATGAGATACACCGAACGCCCGGGAGAATGAAGGGCATACCCCTTGATTCGTTTATGTATATTATGCATGATTTTAAATTCCATTTAATTATGCTTTGTAATTTTATTACGCACTATTTCGCGCTTCCGCTATTCGCGTTAATCTCCCGGGACGATCCACACATAATCTTTCAGAAAGTCCTAAAGAGATATCGAATGGACAACTCCAAACGGGGATTCCTTCCCATGAGGCCATGGGATCAAGTTGTCCAAGAAACAGTCCCCACAGACCTGATGAGGAACTTGAAAGGATGAAAGTCATCCCTATGCTTCTGCCGTAGGTAGCATCCAATATGCGGTCCACACTGCACTAGGCCTGATGTTGCATGCAATTTGAGCGTAACAAGCAAGATATCAGTCCTGCGCAGGAGAGGCACACTGTAATGCTGTTAAGGGCATCCTTAAGTACCTAAGAGAGGTCTAAGGAAAAATGTTCCTAGTCTAAAATGGATATGGAGAACTAATTCTTAGAAGGTTTATAGCGACGCCTTCCAGTCTGATGACGTGATGATGCCAAGTCTCAATCGGGGTACGTATTCAAACTCAATGGAGGGTAGTAGCTTGAAAAAGATCCAAGCAAGTAACCATTGCTGACTCCACCACAGAGGCTGAATACTTAGCAGCTTCAGAAAGCTGCTAAGGAAGCGGTTTAGATGAGAAACTACAATCCAAGAGTTGGGTGGTGGTGCCTAGCATCGGCGAGCCCCGTTGTCATCTTCTGTGATAAACAACGGAGCAATAGCGCAAGCAAAGGAACCGAGATCTCATCACCGTTCCAAACACATTCTTAGACGCTACCATCTTCTTAGAGAAATGGTAAGGAAGAGGTGACGTTCGGATGGACCGAGTCAACTCGGCAGACAACACAGCAGACCCGATGACAAAAGCCTATGTCGCAGAGCGCTCATACGCAACATCTTGAGAAGATGGGGATTAAGCATATGGGCAATTGGCTTTAAAGGTCAAGTGGGAGATTGTTAGAATAGGTGACCATGTAAGCCAATTTTGGCAGGAAATATGTAACCTATGTCCAGACAATTTTTGGTATTTGATAAAAATATTTATGAATAAAGAAGTGAAAATTCATATGGCAATACTTTGTTTACGTTCACTTATATCTGCATTTACATTTCTGTTCACTACGCAAACAAAGCCCACGGACTGAGAATCGATTTCGGGGACTGGGACTACGCTTGGAGGTAGGTCCATGAAATAAGTCTTACCGAATCAGTCCGGAAATCTCCAAGTCAAGGAATCCCGAAAATGGGTACCGGGATTCCCTTTGAGACTTGCACTAAGCATCTGCTGTCGTATTTCATCGACGGGTGACGAAGGTTGTTTAAGCAGTGTTAGTGGGTCAGCATGCTAGGAAGCAGCTGACTGAGGTGACTCGTGGGAACCGTCTTACGGAGGACCTTGAGTATGGTACGCAAGGTATGACGTGTATTCCCGGTTCCAACGGTACAGGCCAACTCCTTTGACTTGAGGAACTGCTGAGTTTACCTGTGCATCAGGTCTGTATCTTAGATATGGTGAGAGATTGCCAAAAATACTCTTGAGATAGTCATAAGCCATGTCTAGTGCAGCTCGGGTGTACAAAGTGACGCAGTAGTTTCCAAGAAAGGATCTGTCTCCTGACAAAAGGTATTGACAGTTGAGTCTCATGTATGCTCTGTGTCTCGTGAAAGAAATCGGTGGATCGTCCCGGGAATGCGCGAATGCGGAAGCGCGATAAAATTAAACATACAAAAAATAAAGCATGCTTTTAATTTAAAAGAACATGCTCAAGGGGGTGTCCCCTTGAGGTTCCC